>JABUQX010021990.1:0-2500 GCA_015478945.1 Trachelipus rathkii
ATATATATATATATATATATAATATATATAATAATAATATATATATATATATATATATATATATATATATATATATATATATATATATATATATATATATATATATATATATATATATATATATATATATATATATATATATATATATTTTTTTATTTATTTTTAAAAAATTAGTTTCCCTATTATTTCAAATATTTATTGCAAAGCAGCAACTCAACTTATGAGTAGAGTTGCCAATTTTGAGAGGAGTTATTTTTAATATTTTATGACTTTCGCAAGGAGGCTTTTTGGAAAACTCCTCAAAGTAGACAAAACAAGAATAAGGTTTCTTTTACGTTGCCATGACAACCAGTGTTTTTAAAGCATTATAATTAAGCTCTCTAGTAGGCACAAATCGAAATTCCTCCAGTCAATGATTCATATGAAAAATAATGTTTCGGAAGAAAATAAATGATTTTAATGTAAAATTAGCGTCCTTGTATAAATAACATTTTAAACATTATTTTAATAGTAATAAATAGTAATTTGAATTTTTTTTATTACATTAGTTGCTTTTATTTACTTTTATTTATTTTAGAGGAGGCCCGGCCTCCTGTGCCCTCCGTAAAAACGGAGCCCTGAATATATATATATATATATATATATATATATATATATATATATATATATATATATATATATATATATATATATATAGCTTCAAAATATATTTATTTATATATATATATATAAATATATATATATGTATATAATATATATATAAATAATTTTTTTATATATATATATATATATATATATATATATATATATATATATATATATATATATATATATATATATATATATATATATATATATATATATATATATATATATATATATATATATATATATATATATATATATATATATATATATATATATATATATATATATATATATATATATTAAAAATTTGGACCATAATGTCTACAAGCACTTCAACATTCTCATTCTGTTATTCGTACAATAAGTCGATACTCTTTTGAAAATGAAATTTCATATCTGTAAAATATTTTATACTTAAAATGAGTATTATTGAGAAAGTGAAGACAAATGTAACAGTGCAATTGAAAACCTATCAGAAGCAAAATTCAGTGTTTTATCTTTCGGCGAAAAAGAAAAGAAAAGATTTATAAAATGTAGGCATATATATTCCAGACACTTGCATCACTTCGAAAGCAAAATCAGCTCAGCAAAAACATCATTAATATCTATTGAGAAAAAACTCCTTAAAGAAATAAAAACCAGTGCATTCTACCAACAAGTAATAGATTTATTTAATCAAGAAAATAGAAGAATAGAATTAACATATAAATAACGTTAAGTAACTTATATATATATATATATATATATATATATATATATATATATATATATATATATATATATATATATATATATATATATATATATATATATATATATATAATATATATATATATATATATATATATATATATATATATATATATATATATGCTATATATATATATATATATATATATATATATATATATATATATATATAATATATATAATATAAAAATAAAAAAAAAAATAAAATAATAAAAAAAAAAATATATATATATATATATATATATATATATATATATATATATATATATATATATATATATATATATAAATATATATATATATATATACATATATAAATATAAGGTCAATTTTATGCAATAACCATAATATATAATATATATATATATAAAATAATAAAAATATATATATATATATATATATATATATAATATAATATTTATATATATATAATAATAATAATATGTATATAATAATATGAAATAATAATAATATGTAATAATAATAATAATATAATAATAATAATAATAATAATAATAATAATATATAATAATAATAATAATATCTATCAACTAAGAATATGTATTTAATTTCTATATATTCAAATAAGAATTTATATATATATATAATATTTAATAATATATATATATATATATATATATATATATATATATATATATAAATATATATATATACTATATATATATATATATATACATATATATATATATATATATATATATATATATATATATATATATATATATATATATATATATATATATATATCTATGTCATTTTATATATAAAATATATATATATATACAAATGCTGAAAAATATCTCAAACGCTGGCACTGGGTAGGAACATTATTTAATTCTTTGGACTATATATATATATATATATATATATATATATATATATATATATATATATATATATATATATATATATATATATAATATATATAATAATATATAATATATGGAAATGTCTATATATATATATATATATATATATGTTTCTTTATTAGCCTATGCCATGTTCACCCTACACAAAATTACCCCGGAGAAAATGTGCACATTTATCATCTCTTCTCAACGTTCCAGGATATTTTGCCGGC
>JABUQX010021990.1:10000-21252 GCA_015478945.1 Trachelipus rathkii
TCAGACTCGGGACATGCGAATTGGTAAACGACATGGTGATTAACTGAAAGGGTATCCTTAGTTGAAAAGCAGGAAGAAAGTTTTCTTGTTTTGTGATATAGTTTAATTGTGATTTTTGAATTACTTGTAGATTTAATGTGGGCGTTAATAATGCCGCGTAGGCATTTTTCCTCTTTATCGAAGTGTTTTGCATTTGAAGTTTTAAAATAAAATTTAATGCTTTCAGAGATATTGTTCGTATTGTCCTGTTTTTTAAAGAGTTTGTTGATGGTTTTGTTTATTATTTTCTCCGTTAAATTTAAAGGGTGGTTACAGTTAATCAGGTTCTGTTTAATTCTTTTAACTTCAGCATCAAATGACTCCCAATCCGAGCACAATTTATAAGCCCTATATATGAGTGTTTTAACAATTGAATTTTTATATACTTCTGGGAAGTAGGAGTTGTTATTAAGGTACAGACCATTATCAGTTGGTTTGACATGTATGCCTGTGGAAAAAGTTCCATCATCATTAATTTTGATTTTAATATCCAAAAAGTTAATAATATTATTTAGAGATGTTTCAGATGTGAATATATATATATATATATATATATATATATATATATATATATATATATATATATATATATATATATATATATATATATATATATATATATATATATATATATATATATATATATATATATATATATATATATATATATATATATATATAAAGCTTTTGATAAGGTTCCCCACATAAGGCTGATGAAGAAGTTATTTCAATGTGGTATAGGTGGAGTGGTACATGGTTGGATTAAAGAGTGGTTGTGGAATAGAAAACAGTGTGTACAACTAAATGACAATAAGTCATCAAGGAAATAGTGAAGAGTGGTTTCCCACAGGGTTCAGAGCTGGGGCCACTATTGTTCCTCATATATAAATGATTTAGACCAGGGACTTAAATGCAAGGTTTCTAAGTTTGCAGATGATACCAATGTGGCCACCTCAGTTAGGAATAGTGAAGGACGTATAAATATTCAAAATGATCTTGATAAACTTCTTGGGTGGGCAGATAAGTGGCAAATGAATTTTAATAGTAAAAAGTGTAGGGTTCTTCACCTAGGTTACTCAAATAAAAGTTTTAACTACGATATGAATGGGGAGTGGCTTGAGTCTGTGGACCAAGAAAAAGATTTAGGTGTGATTATAAGCAGTAATTTGAAAGTAGCTAATCAGTGTTTGGAAGCAAGGAATAAAGCTAATAAGATGCTGGGCATAATAAATCGCAATGTTGTTTACAAGAGCAAGGAAGTGGGAATTATAAATCGCTATGTTATGCCAATAATACAGTATTGTGCACAAGAGGGGCTCCTTAAATAAAAAAAGACTTAGATATGCAAAGAGAGAGAGAGAGAGAGAGAGAGAGAGAGAGAGAGAGAGAGAGAGAGAGAGAGAGAGAGAGAGAGAGAGAGAGAGAGAGAGAGAGAGAGAGAGAGCAACGTAGAGCAACAAGGATGATTTCTGGGTTTGAGGGTAAGAACTATGAGGAGAGGCTGAAGGAGTTAGGAATGTTTTCTGTAGAAAGGCGATTTCTCAGAGGGGACATAATAAGTCTACAAAATTTTTACATCTATTGATAATACAGAGACCAATAAATTCTTCATAGTAGAGCACGGACGGGAGACCAGGGGGCATAACAAGAAAATTAAGAAGAAAGCATGCATCTTGATATAAGAAAGCATTCTTTCAGCAATAGGGTTGTTAAATTTTGGAATGGTTTGCCACAGGAAGTTGTATATATATATATATATATATATATATATATATATATATATATATATATATATATATATATATATATATATATATATATATATATATATATATATATATATATATATATATATATATACATATATATTTTTTTTTATATATTTAAATAAAGATTTTTATATATATATATATATATATATATATATATATATATATATATATATATATATATATATATATATATATATATATATATATATATATATATATATATATTATAATAAATATATATTTATATATATATATATATATATATATATATATATATATATATATACTATATATATATATATATATATATATATATATATATATATATATATATATATATATATATATATATATATGTTATATAACTATATATATATATATATATATATATATATATATATATATATATATATATATATATATATATATATATATATATATATATACCGTATATATATATAATGACGGAAATAGAACCGGGAACTGAAGCGAGGAAATTCCAAGACATGTCGGCAATTGACTTGATATATATATATATATATATATATATATATATATATATATATATATATATATATATATATATATATATATAATAATATATATAAATATAATATATATATATCGTTCAAAAAATGATAACCATTTTCCAGTTATTTCAAATAGATCTAATAATTAATGTTCTTCTTGAACGTCCTTATAAATCACATGACAGAATCACCTTATTCAAACCCCATGCCCAGACACCCCCATGCATCAATACCCCCATGACCCCATGCCCCAAGAGGTGACAAACAGACAGGCAATCCAAAAAAGAGTCACGGAATATGTGAATGAATTATTATTATTTAAACCCATATTAATCAAACTTGAAACCTCGGTAAAAGTAGAGAAATGCACTACTACTACTACTACTACTACTACTACTACTACTACTACTAATAATAATAATAATAATAATAATAATAATAATAATAATAATAATAATAATAATAATAATAATAATAATAATAATAATAATTATGCAATGAAATGTTTTTGAATGTACTCCTCAAAAGCCCATACGCAATAAAGACTTTATTATTATTATTATTATTATTATTATTATTATTATTATTATTATTAATAGAAAAAAACTAATAATAATAATAATAATAATAATGATAATAACAATAATAATAATAATAATAATAATAATAATAATAAAAATAATAATAATAATAATAATAATAATAATAATGATAATAATAATAATAATAATAATAATAATAATAATAATAATAATAATAATAATAATAATAATAATAATAATAATAATAATAATAATAATGATAATAATAATAATAATAATAATAATAATAATAATAATAATAATAATAATAATAATAATAATAATAATAATAATAATAATAATAATAATAATAATAATAATAATAATAATAATAATAATGATAATAATAATAATAAAAGGCAGTTATTTTTGTAACTTATTATGAGATAATATTTTTCTTCTTTTCTCAAGGCCATTTCTGTTGTATATTTCGTTTGTATATTAATACTTTTAAATAGAATTTAAGTATATATATATATATATATATATATATATATATATATATATATATATATATATATATATATATATATATATATAATATCTTTCTTTCCAACTAACTACTCTTCTTTCACTCTATATATATATATATATATATATATATATATATATATATATATCGATTAAATCAGAGATAACATATTCTTGCATGGATTCTAAAAAGCTTTTATTAATTTTTAAAACTCTCAAACGAAAGGAAAATGAGTGAGACTCTTGACTGAGATTTGTGTCATGATACGAATCCGATCTAGCTGCCCACAAATAACCACAGATGTCGCATTACAACATCTGGAGATTCAATAACTCATTTTTTTTCTCTAGTTTGAATATAACACGTGACATTCTGATTTCGGTTAGAAGTTAGATCGTTTTCAGGGTTGTTACGAAATGGGAGTATTTATGGGGTGTCGGGGTTTGTGGGAGGGGCGTATTTATTCGCGGAAATTCAAATAAATGAATAATATGGAAATTTAAGTGAAAAACAATAAGACACAAGGTTTGTTAATTTTATTAGTTTGGTCTGAATACCACAACGTCTGAATCAGAAAGAATATTTCAAGCTACTACTTTTTTGTTAATTTAAAATTCCACATGATTTATATAATACCTCTTCATTATCATTAAAATTAGCGGCTCTTGTCCATTATCCCTGTCCCATGAAGCTGAAGTGAATTTTTTTTCCATAGTTACGTTATCGAACAAAATATTGTATGGAGCGCGCATAGTGACAAGAGTTTTAACTGTTTTCCTATCTATTTATATAACTTGCTATTTTGTTGTTTATTGAAATGATAGAAAGTGAAATAAATTATGTAATAATATAAGTTTGGTTAAGTTAAGTAAGGTTATGTTATGCTAAGTAAGGTTATTTTAAGTTACGTTAGGCAGCATAGATTTAAACTTTTTAAAATTTTTTTTAAAGGTGTGACGCTCTTTTATTACAATATAGTTTTATTTTGACTCAATACAGTTTAATTTTGATCTTTCTCAAATGTGTTCGGATTCATGCAATCGATAGCGATATGGATATGGACAGAGATATAAGACATGATCCAAATTTTCTTAACTTTTCCCTTCTCGTACAGATGAATAATAAAATATTATAATTTTTGAAATAAACTAATAGATTCCTTTACTGATTTGATAGATATGTACTACCATTAACAATAATATATCGCACTATAATTACATGCATTGATAATTAATTAACGCTATGATAATTATCACTATTTTTTATATAATAGCACTATAATAACTCATAATAATATTTAATACCATAATAGGTCAGGCTAATAGTTAACATTGTATAATTTGCACTGGTACCTAACACTAATAAGTGAAACAGTAATTCTAAAATAAACGACACAAAAAAATAAGTAACATTATAATTCCTGTCAAATTTATTTTTTTTAAGTGTCAGTTAATATACACAAAATCAATATCCACACAAACAAGGGCTTATAAAGTAATACAACTACTCATATCCTTTGCATTATGACGGACCCCCTTTAAGAACCAACTTTAGATATTTTTCCATTGACCCCAAGATTTAGTTCAAGATTTAAAACCCTATTGTTTATTAAATACTTACTTAAAATTTCTTAAGAAAAGAAAACATATTATATTCATATAATTATAAAAAAAAAATTATAATTTTATAAAGGAAAAATGAATTGGGCTTTTCTAATATATAAAAAAAACGTGCTAAACCTTTTAGTAAAAGTAAATTTTTACACAAACAAGAAAAATAAATTTTATAAACGTTTCCTTTTCTTTCTTGCTTTCTTTCATTTATTATTTTTTTTTTCTATTTTTAACTGCAAAATATTTTAACATATCTTCATGCCTTTTCGGATCCACTATAAAGCCATCACGGACCACGGGTCAAGAACTGTTTCATAAATATATGACTCAGTGGGACAAATAAACAAATAATTATGGAAAATATAACATTGAAATAATAATAAAAAAGTCTTTATACTAGAAGAAGAAGAAGAAGCAAGAAGAAGCAGCAAGAAGAAGCAGCAAGAAGAAGAAGCAAGAAGAAGAAGCAAGAAGAGGGAGCAAGAAGAAGAAGAAAGAAGAAGAAGAAGAAGAAGAAGAAAGAAGAAGAAGAAGAAGAAGAAGAAGAAGAAGAAGAAGAAGAAGAAGAAGAAGAAGAAGAATTTTCATCAAATATGTACACCTCAACTTCTCGCTAATAGATATGAAATATGTTAATAAAAGGAAAGTTTAATTTAATGCATTGTCGTTAAAGAGTGTTTAATATTATCTTTCTCATCTTTTACAAGAAAAGATAGTCATTACCAAGCATATAATTTTTATTGTTTGCGGCGTCTAATGACAGGTAGGAACGCAATTTAAATAAATGACAACAATCTTGCAAATGTTTCTCAAAATCAGCTCCTTACAAAGGCAGCATAATTGTATGCCATTTGTCATTTAAACTGTCAATACGATAGTCTTTAAATATGCTAGATATGCCAGATATGCCAGCGATGTCAGAGATGCTAGTGATGCCAGAAATGCCAGAGATGTCAGAGATGCTAGTGATGCCAGAAATGCCAGAGATGTCAGAGATGCTAGTGATGCCAGAAATGCCAGAGATGTCAGAGATGCTAGTGATGCCAGAAATGCCAGAGATGTCAGAATTCCAGAACCTTAGATAATACACTTTGTACGCTTCACAGTGGTTAGTAACCTACTAAAATAATTTCCTTTCATTTGGATACGTCATAAAACATATAATATAATCATTGCCATGTATATTCGTTCCAATATCAATTTCTATCCTGCGCACTTTTTGATATTATGGATTAATAATTTCTCAAAATTATATGAGTGACGTCATAACGTGGAGAGCTTTGTCAATCACAATTTTTGTATTAAAAAAAAAGCATTGCCGGAGTCATCGTTCATATTACTAGTCTTGCCTACGCTGGGAATTTACAAAAAAAATTTAAAGTCGTTTCTGAGTATGATGTCATTTAGAATTTGATGTGACGGTCATGATTCTAATAACGTTACAAAGCTTTATAATGTTGTCAACAAACGTTATGACTTGTTATTACTATTTAAAAGCTGTTCTTGACATCCACAAAGTTATAGTCGAGTTCCTGTTCATATTGTTGAAATTATAGATTAATTATTTTCAATAATGTTATGACTGACGCCATAGTTTAAAGATTGGTGAATTGCTTATGTCAATTGCAATTTTTGTATTACAAAAGCATTCTTGGAGTCTTCTTTTATATTTGTAATCAAGCGGAAATCTAGCCTACGCTCGGAAATCATTAAAAATTATAGTCGTTTTCAGATTATGATCGATTATTCCTGATGTGACGTCATCGTTCAAATGACGTTTCAGTTCTTCATAAAGTGATCAAAAAATGTTTTGACTTATCATTAAACAAATTATGACTTACAATTTGACGAATTAAGTTATAGCTTTTTTGACCACATCATGTAGCCTCATGACGTCATATCAGGAATAATTGTTCATAATCGAAAAACGACTATAAATTATTATAACTCCTGAGCATAGGCTAGACTAGTAAGACTACCCTTTGTTTAGATATATGAACGTTGATTCCTAGCATGCTTTTGCAATACAAGAGTATATAGAACCAGCCCCCCCCCCCTTCAATCTCAAATTTTTCTGAATGCCGATTATATCTATCGAAATGACTTCGAGCATAGTTTGTGATCGAATTTTGTCAATTAAAACTCCCGAGAGGGAATTCTTTTGTTCGTGAGTAAAAGATTTATGTGGAAAGTGTTGACATCATGCTTCGAAATTGAGTAGTATGAAACAGTGGCGTAGCTAGATGTTTTCACATGGGTTATACTGAAGAAAGATTAGAGATATATATATACATATAAAATACACAAATAATACTGAGATGATAAATATCTTCTTTTTATATAATATATATATATATACTTAATTTTTAAATTGAGATATATCATATAGTATATATAATTATATATATATATACTATAATAATATATATATAGATATAGATAATATATTATATATGTATATAATATAGGTCGCGTTTTAGTATGCCCGGGAATAAACTTTAAGAACTATTAGTTTGGTAACAGTAAAACGAATACATGGTGCGAAAGCTGGTCTCAATTCTAGTACGAAAAAAAAAAAACTGGGTAAAAAAATAAAAAAAAAAAAAGAAAAAAAAAAAAAAAAAAATAAAAAAAAATAAAAAAAATATTATATTCAAACTTTAAAGTTAACCTAATAGAAAACTTATGGCATTTACGAGAAAAAAAATCACATAAGGAACAATCTTGGCCCGGTAAAAATAAAATACCTTAGCGGAAGTAATGCTAGAAAATGATTAACCGTACCTTACTTAGAGACCTTTTATTGGGTTTTCGTTATTTAGATTAAATAGTTATTCGTAAAAAATTAAAAACACTTTCTATAAATGTGCTTTTTTTGTTTGACTCGTTCATTGCCCTTCCGGTATACCGCACCGATGCAGGAGTCGGGGTCTCTCGCCTTCCGGGGAAACTACGGGTAGGACTAATTCCCCCCTCCGGGAGGTCCCTCCGGAACCCCCGCTCTTTTGGTAATTTGGGTGTCGGGCGGGCGTTTCCTCCGCCCCTCCTACCGGGGTATGAAAACGTCCCCCCCTGGTGTGTTTCCCCCGTCGGCTCGAGCCCCCTAGGGTGCCGTATAAAGCATTTTCCTATGTAAAATTTACCAGAATTCCAAAAATGTATTACCTTTCGCTGTAGCTATTGTCGTTTTTGAGATATAATTTTTTTTGATTTTTTTTATTTTTTTTTTTTTACATTTTCCGTACTATAATTGGACCAGCATACAGCATTCGCACCAATGTATTCCGTTTACTGTAGCATTAAGTAGTTTTTAAAGATATATATGACTGGATATACTAAACGCGGCTATATATATATTATAATATATATATATAATATATATATATTTATAAAAGATACGATGTACATTTATAATATAGATAATATACATATAATAATTTGTAATAGTTCTAATAATATATAATAATATATAATATATATATATATATATATAATATATATATAATATATAGGTATATATAGTCTGTTTACGCAAGAAAAAGTACACAGTCTATTAGGGTTTATCAAAATATAATAAACGATATTTCACGTTAGTTTTTTAATAAGCGTATATTTCGACACGAAACTGATCAATATTGTATTTCTAAAGATTGTTTTTAGCAAATAATCAACACTAACTTCCATTTAAATCTAATATTAATAACTCAAAAATAATTAAATAATTAATATTTAAAATTGCAAGTGAAACATGGTTTCCAAAGAAAATTAAAAAAAAAAAAAAACTATTTATTTACTTAATTTTAGAGTACGACGAGCGAGAGGCGGCGACCTCCCTTTATAGCATTTGGAATATAGGTTAAATGTATTTTAGCTACGCGATGTGCGTAAGGAGAAGTAGCAGTGGATAGAGGAGGCAAAGCATAAAATACCTCATTTGTAGTTTTATATTTTCTTTTAAGACTTTGTTGTAGATTAATGTTCTTAATGGTTCTCTTATAGTATTAACCATTTTTATATTTTTTTTATTGCTTTTCTTAATTATTAATTTGTTCTTAAAAATAAGATAGGCAATGCCTACCCAGCCTATCCCTTAACTACGCCACAGGTATGAAATGGGCATTGCTAAAAATAATAAAGTGTTATACTGATAGAACAGATAGCTAGAGCAGATTTTTGTGTCCGTCTCCTGTAGTCTACCATTATCCGAATTCACAGAGGGGACTGTATGCCAGGGAATGAACTTTGAACTATTAGTCTTGGTAATAAGAAGCTTAGTTCACTGTGACAAACTCTCTCTCTCTCTCTCTCTCTCTCTCTCCTCTCTCTCTCTCTCTCTCTCTCTCTCTCTCTCTCTTCTCTCTCTCTCTCTCTCCATCCCTCCCTCTCTATATATATTAATATATATAGTATAATATATATTATATTATATATATGATATAATATAATATATATATATATAACTTATATATATATATAATATATATATATATAAGATTTATTTAGTATATAATATAATAATATATAGTAAATATATAATATCATATATAAACATATAATATAATTAAAATATAATAAATAATATATATATATATATATATATAGTATATGATATAAATATATAGTATTTATATATATAAATATATATATATTATTATATATATTGAATATATATATATAATATAAGGTATATATATAGTATTATTTAATAATATTATATATATTATAATTATATAAATATATATATAATAATATAAACATATAATATATATATATATAATATATTAAGTCCTTGTTGAGAAAAGCTTTGTTCACTGTGATAAGTTCTCTCTCTCTCTCTCTCTCTCTCTCTCTCTAGCATCATACTCTCCCTCTCTCCTCCTCCCCCCATCTCCTCTCTCTCTCTCTCTTCTCCGTCTCTCTCCCTCTCTCTCTCCCTCTCCCCAGCACTGACACGAACAACACAAATTCCACACAGTTCAAATTTGGAACAAAACGTATTAAGATTTTTTTCATTAAAATAAAGGATGTTTAAAATCCAACAATTCGTCTTTAGTGACGATTTCAATCTTTATATCTTAATTTACAAAAAGCAATTTTGAATAATAGTTAAACAATTACATTTTGAATTGAACTTAAATTGCGTAGTTTCGCAATTATAAAAAGTACAATTACAATTTCTTTATTAAATAATGAATACAAATGATTTCATTTTTTTCCTTAATATTAAATAAATATTACAAAAAATTAGTAATTGGCAACTAAATTAAAGTATTTGTAACTTTGTTGAAAAAAATATAATTAAAAAATATATATTGAAAAAATCAATCAAACATTTATTTAAAATTAAAAAAATGAATAAAATTCAGTCAATAAATATTATTTCATTCTTATAGTTTTATTTATTTTAAATTTTGAATTTCGTGCTGAAAATTAAATTCTTTTATACGTGATGTTTGGGAGCCACTGATGATGGGGCAAGTTCATTCGAAACGTTTCTCAATGAAAATTCTCATAACTGGCCTTCATACAATATAATATACTATAATAATATATATAATATATAATATATTATTAAGGTCTATATACTACTATATATATATAAGTTTATGTATTATATATATTATTATCTATTAAAATATATATAATAATATGTATATATATAATATAAATAAAATATATATATTATAACATTATATATATATATTATATATATACATATTTATAGTAAAATATATATACTATATATATATATATATATATTCATAATATATATAAATGATATATTATTATATATTAATAAATAATATATTTATTTATATTATAATTTAATTATTAATACTATATATATATATTTTTATAGAGTATTAATTATTAATTTTATAATGTACGTAAAACTTTTCTAACTTTTAGTGGGTCAAAAGAATTCTTGATAGGCAATATCAATATAATAATATATAATATATTATATTATATATATGAAATTATAATATATATTATATGAATATATATATATTTTATATGTATAATATATATATAATAATATATATATATAATATTATATACTATTAATATATATATAAATATATTTATATTATTATATATAATATCTAATAATATATATAATATATATATATATATTATATTATATATATATATATCCATAATATATATATATAATATATAGTATAATATATAGTATTTATTATATATATAAATAATAGTATATAATAATATATATAATATTA
>JABUQX010021991.1:2500-7500 GCA_015478945.1 Trachelipus rathkii
ATAAATTATTATTATTTTATATTAATTATTTTATATTAATTATATATTATTATTAATTTAATTATTATTATTTAATTTTATTATATATTAATTTATATATATATATTAATTATTATTATTATTTTATTAATTTAATTATATTATTATATTATTTATTATTATTATTATTATATATAATTATTAATTTAATTTAATTAATTATTATAATATTAATTATTATCTTATATATTTTATATAATTATTTATTATGGTTAACTTATTATTGATTATAGCAAATATTAGAAAATTAATATATTTTTTATTTTGTTACAGTTATTGTTTATATTGTATGTTGTTCTTATTATATGTTATTGTTAATTATTACATTCTTCTACTCTGTTCATCGTTTTCCTTACAAGAATTATATTGAATAAGAAGGTTATAATTGAGCGATAAATAATAAAGAGAAGCGAGACATTAATATTATTTATAATATAAATTGATATATCTCACTTCACTTGTTCAGTATAATAAATCATAAATAGCAACCTTATTTGTTGAGAATTATTTTAGAATAGAGAATATTTTAAGCTGAAGTGAGTATAGGGAGTAGTATAAAGGTAGTTATAATATATAATATAATATATATCATATATATATACTATATATAATAATTAATATATTATTATTAATATATTAATTTATTAATATTAAATATATATATTATATATATATTATATTAATATATATATATTATATAATATATTTATATATATAATATTAATATTATATATATATATAATATATTAATATATATATATAATAATAATATATATATATATATATTAATATATAATATTATTATATATATATATATATTAATATATATAATATATATATTATTATATCATATATATATAATATTATAATATATTAATTAATTAATATACTAAGTAAATATAATATGGCTGGAAAGGTCTAGTTGCAATCGTCATTATTCTCACATTTCTCTTGCCTAGAATTATCGTATAGTATATCTATCATCAACTCAATATATTATATGCTTATATTTTAATATTATGATAGATAAGATCATGTTGATTTATTTATTCTATCTATTGACTTTTTTAAATAGGTAATGATTAATGTATATATAATAAATTATCTAGATTTATTTGATGTTTAGATATATATATATTATATCGTTTATCAAATATTACTTTATTATTAAGTTGATAAGGTATTCAAAGTAGCATTGTGAGAAATTATCATCGTTATGACGCTACTACTATAATAAAATATTACTCCTATATATATATCCTCTTGTATAAGATTATATAGTTCAATTTCATCAGATCCTATTGATATAATGGATGAAAGATAATTCCTTTGTACGTACGTTATATTTAACTCTATATAATTATTAAAATAAAATTTATTGTGAATAATATTTACTATCTTTAATAAATATAAAGGTAATTTATGAATAAACACACTCGGATATATATTAGACTTGTCAGTCATGGAAATGAGTGCTCTACTAGTTAAGTTTGACAGTTGTGTAGGAGTAGGCTATTTTCATTACAACACAGGAATATATATAAATCTTACAGTGTTTCGCACACACATATATATTTTGTTGCTTCATTCAACTGCTTTTCTTCAATTGTGTCGTGTGTACTACTCTTTGATGCTGATTATTTATGTTCACACATTATTAACCCTATGTACCATGGTGTGTGACTTGACAGTAATTTTAACGAGCTTTCAGATTATGTGCTCATATAATACTAACCATATATATAGCTTCATTAATCGACACTTGCACTATCTAGCTTCTAGTTACATATAATTCAACGGCAAGCCCTTGGCAACTCAACAAAGCATCGCCACTTATCGCAACATATCTATTATTATATATATATAATTATAATATATATATATACTATATATATATATACCGTAGAATGGGGTGATTGAGAATGATTTTCAGCTAAACACAACTGCTAAGGTTTCTGTAAAAAAAATGGTTCATGAGTAAAATACTAATGTTTACGAATAGTATCCAATCATTTATTGATTTAATAAAAGACGGTAGTTTTATTACTCACTATTATTTATTATATATTAATTATTGTATATATATATTATTATTTTATTTAATTATTATATATAATTATTTTATGTTTTATAAATTATAATATAATATTATTTAGATAATTGATGTAAAAGTAACTTACATGATAAATATAATGATGTATATAATGATTTACTCTATGTGTATAATAATCGTAATTACAAGTTATAACTAATATTGTTCTCTATTATATTATAGTGTTTCAATTTTTCATATATATTTATCTTACAATCAAGAGGCTAATCCCATCTATCTACTTTTAGTGTGACAGTATATTTATTATTATTATTATTATTATTTCATTTCAATATACAATTTTAACTTCTAGAGTTCTAACCCATAAATAACCTTTCTCTCTTATCTACGATTTTCAAGTTCATAAATTCTTAATACTCGACGAGATAGTCAACTGAGATAATGAGTGATCCTAGTATTCGGAGCCTAGCGTTTCAGTAGATGACAGTCACGGAACAAAGGAATATGTGATGAGATACGGCTAATATTATTAAATTCTCATTCTATAGTCTTTCAGATTTTGACGAGGTATATCAGATGTAAATAGAGTTCATTCAGGAGAGTGATGCAAGTATGTTGAATTTCTCAGATATACTAACATAACATATTTGTATAATTAGGAAAAGTATATTTACATTAACAACCGATTTAACAAACCATTAAAATTACCCAATTTAAATGTTTATGTAAATTTATATTTTGTCATTTTGAATCATGGATGGAGACTTATTCACCTGGCTGACATTCTAGTCATTGCACTCTCCTAAAGGGAGCATTTGATTAGAAAGATATTTGATATTATTTAGTTTTCTCTAAACCCATTTAATGAGAGTGATTTCATCTGGCATTTTAAGAGTTCTTAAAAGTGGTAGCCTTTATGTAATATAATAAGACCTAGTTTATTACTATATATATAGTATTATAAGAATGCTCTATGGCAGAGTGGGTTTGTGGCATAAGATTGTGTGGAAAACATGACTGGATATGAGAAATAGTCATGTGAGGTTGTGTATATGTCTGGTTCACTCGCATATGATGTGTGAAATACAACTGATCAGTGCGAGTAGTGATTGAGTAAGAGCATCTTTCAAAATAGACAGAGCTGGCTGCGCTATTAAGCCGAATAATTCTATATATAGAGTAACTAAGATAAGATAACGAAAAGTATGTGTAACCCATATCATATATAATTCTGCACCTGACGTCGTGTGCCACGATTATCTCCTGGGTGTCGCGACAATTCACGACACCTTCGGGTTGCATCAGGGTATAGATAGGAAGTGTTGCAAGAATTTGGTGCGACTATGGTGATTAACTGAAAAGGTATCCTTAGTAGAGAAGCAGGAAGAAAGTTTTCTGTTTTCGTGGTATAGTTTAACTGTTGATTTTTGTGTTGCTTGTAGATTTAATGTGAGTGTTAATAATGCCACGTAGGCATTTTTCCTCTTTATCAAAGTCTTTTGCATGAATAGTTTTAAAATAAACCATTTAATGCATTCAAGGATAGTATTCCTATTGTCCAGTTTATTTATAAAATTTACAAAGCATAAAGTTTATTATTTTCACTCCGTTAAAGATAAAGGGTGGTTACGCATAATGAGATTCTTTTAAGTTTATTCTGAACTTAAACATGATATTATGGTAACGTAATATTGGTTAACGATAATAGATTAAAGATATGGGCATACAGCAGCGCTTTAAACCTAGTACAATATACGAGACATTTATTCACGAACATACAAAACAACTAACCTGAATCTCCAGTCATTCAAAATTTTGCACTCTCATCGCGAAGCTCACCAAACTAAAAAATAGCTGAGGCTTATACTACATAAAACCATTTAAAACGCAGACATTAACCACTAAAGTTTAACGTATCTGTTCACTTAAATTAAATATAATATGAAAATGCAAAAAATTTAAAATCTAAATTTGTAATTTTAATCTTGTATTTTATAATTCATTCAAATGTTAGAATTCG
Organism: Trachelipus rathkii; assembly: GCA_015478945.1. NCBI lineage: Eukaryota > Metazoa > Arthropoda > Malacostraca > Isopoda > Trachelipodidae > Trachelipus > Trachelipus rathkii. The sequence goes on from JABUQX010021991.1 coordinate 6,613, forward strand.
AAACTCTGAAGATGTCCGAAGTTTACGGACGAACCCGGTCAGAAACTAATAAATTTAAATATGCCTCTTATTTCTTTGTAAACTATTTTCTAGACTAGTATTAAGAAAATTAAATGAAAATCAGAAAAAAATATTTAGAGAATTAGAAGTTAAAAAGTAAAACTTATATAAAATCTAATAGGCTGTTATTGAAACCTTCCATCATATAATATATTAAGATTCTCATTATTTTATTTTATTATTATTATTATTATTATATTATTATTATTATATTACATATTATTATTATTATTATTGCCACCCCTTTAATGAATCATTTTTGACAGGAAAAGTGATCCCTATACCTATAAAAGGAGACCTTTGCCTAGCAAAAAATTACAGACCCAATAGCTATCACAAACACGATTAGTAAAAAATTATTTGAGAAAATAGTTTTCAATCAGTTATTAGAAATATTCTATATCAAACAACATTCTCAGTGATTCACAATTTGGATTTAGAAAAGGACTCTCAACTGCTGATGCCCTCATTTGCTTAACCGGAAAACCTTACAGAAATATAGAAAATAAAGACTTCCTCCCTGCTATTATTATCAGATTTAAGCTTTTGACATGATTTATCATGACATACTACTAAGTAAAGTGAACAAAATCGGGCTTTGAGGGGCCAAACTTATACAATGGTTTAAAAGATCTTAATACGGAGAGATCTCAATACGTAAAACTAAATGAAAACTAATTCAGTCACACTTCAAACATCAACCGTCGTAGCCCCAGGGCCAATTCTTGGAACAGTTTCCTATTTGCTCTATATACATGATCTGTTCAATCTCTCATGACGCTTTTTAGTCTCATTTGCTGGACGATACTCATTTTAATAAATGACAAA
>JABUQX010021991.1:17500-30000 GCA_015478945.1 Trachelipus rathkii
CACTCACCAATGTTCGGCTTTATATTTCTAAGTTTCGCTCCTCGCATATCACTCGTCCAGCTCTCTAGCCAACAAGATCGAAAGCCTTGTAGGAGAGCAGGATAGTAATCAGATGATGGGAGGTGACTTTGTCGAATGGCATCCGGGAAGTAAATGGAACAGCTCCGAAACGAAGTGTTGGCCATTTTGGCCTCTCTAACAGCTATTTCATTGCCAGTTACCCCTACATGAGAGGGGATCTAGCATAAAGTGATTTGTTTCTTACGGGAGTGGAGCAGCCGAAGAAATTGCTGTATGGCGGACACCATTGTGTTTTTAGAAGAGGGGTTTTAAGCGCCTGGAGGGCGCTGAGCGAATCTGAATGAATGACATAAGAGTGGTTTTCGTTAAGGATTAGAATTTGTGAAAGGGCAATCATTATAGCCATTAGGTCTGCCGTAAAAAATTGAGGTATGAGGGGGGAGGGTATTGGAGAGGTTTCGGTCAGGAAATACAGCAGATGCGCACACACTGTTCCTTGTTTTAGAGCCATCAGTAAAACTAGAGTAAATTCACCGTGAACTACAGAATGAGACAGTTTAACATTGAGCTAGGTACAAGATCATTTAAAGCTATTGAGTAATGGTCACTACCATATAAATAATCAAAGCGGGATAAGTTAAAGCGATCCATAAGGCAATGGGAACAAAAGGAGATATCAAAACAGGAAGAGGTGAATCTAAAAGTTCATATGTAGGGAGTCCTGTGTTAACGCATCCCAGGGAAAAGGGAGTTAGAATATCTACAAGGATATTGGACTTAGACGAAGTGACAGAGTCTCCGCATAAGGTATGACGGAGGTTGAAGTTTAGTTTGAAGAGGGACTGGAGAATAGGGGACAGACTCATGAATGGGTGTTCCAGCACCTCTGCTATCATTGTTACCTTTTTCTATAGAGGTTAGCGGTGATTTATATTCCGACGGTTGAAAAAACTCATGTTGACATAGTCGAAGTTCCTGTGAAGATATGCATTTTGATATACATATGCTTATTAGTTGAACAAATTCTTCAAAATTAGAATAGTAGCCACGACAAATCCATTGAAGGAAAGTGGCCATGCTGTGTTGCTATAAATGTTATAATGATGGTCTTTTTGAGACAATTGTCTCTATGTGACTAGGGGTAGTATTGGTGGTAGATTCAGATGAAGAGGAAAGTCTGAGACGTGAATCTCAAAGAGGAGGACCAACAAATCCTAGGGTAAAGAATAGTCATACAACCGATATTTGGGTTGTAGGACTGTTTTGGGGGAGGTGTTTTCAAGTAGTATTTGGGGGGGGGCTTAGCCATGGATACCGTAAGTTGGGTCAACTGAGTCCAAATTGTGTCTGGGAACAGTATAAGTATCTGCAAGCAAGCAGATTCAGAAATATGTGAAATATATGGAGTTATCTCCATGGAAATGAGGGAGGAAGGTGTCACCGGAAGGGTGTCATCTTTATGAGAATGTGTTTGGATTTACGATATTGGGATTCGTGGGATTGACAAGGTCCGATACTGGAGATTTTGCCAGTAATTCATCATGCGAGTGATTTTGAAAGATTGGACAATTAAATTTAAGAATGGGATCCTCTGGGTCTCATTTCATACCTCCGACAGATCCAGAACGCTTACAGTGTTTGCGACTTTTACGTTGGACAGTTTTTCATTCGCCCTTCTCGGAAGGAAGCATTAGAAAGAGAATGGGTCATTACATCAAGCTCCATTTGGGAGCTGTTTTCCATTTCATCCGATAGGGTATAGAATCCCTTGGGGAGTGCTGAGATGGGAAATTCGGAAGAAGAGTTATATGAAGATTCAGAAGAGCTAGAATTGTCCTGCAGACTATTAGAGGATTTATTGGTGGGTTGTCCAATAGCTGTGATTGATTGGGTACAATCTATTGAAGCTATTGCTTTTGTATCTGGAATAGGCTTATGGCGAGGTCTCCTCTGAGTTGCCTTTTTTACGTCTGGGGTTAATGTGTTTTTGTTTAAAAATTCAGATGCTCTGTATTTCAACGAATAATCTTTTACTTGGCAATTATTCTTTTCTTTGTGTTTAGAAACATCTTTTTCAGGAATTTGAGTAATAATGGGAGGCGAATTAAGGGACAAAGAGACAGTCCTCTTGCATAAGTTGAGCCAATTGGGTAGGTATGGGACAGTGTATCTTGGCAGGAGATGATTTACGAATTTTGTGTTGGATGAACCAGCTTAATTTCATTGCTGGATTGTTGAGAGCTAGTACTCGCGATAGGGTTGTTGATAGCTTTTTGGATGGGAGATTGGATCAAGGGCTGCTTTTGTACTATTTGAGGAGTCGGTAATGTGAGTAACTCAGATAGACAGGTTGCAGTAACTGCCTGAGTTTCACTGTAATTTAGGAGAGGAGTTTTGTTAGGATGTGTGGTTGTGTTGGCGGATTAGTATGCGGAGTCTTAGGGGCAGCTGTAATTGTGGCGTAAGATTGCCTTTGATTTTTCTGATATTTTTCATTGAGCTTGCGTATAGCATCTCTCCTGCTTAATTTATGTATGGTACATAGCTTCAAAACTTCCTGTTCAAACAGGTAAGACGGGTATTTGAAGAAAGAAACACTGTTAGGTCCTCCACAGTTTCTGTAGTTAGGGATATTTTCACAGGGAGTGTGAAATAATTCTCCACAGATTGGGCATATGTCATCCGGTTCCCTACAGTATTTTCGGGGATGGCCAAACCGTTTAGCTTTGTAAGCAACAGTCTGGGTCGAGGGATAAATATACTAACATTGTAAGAGTGAGTGAAAATATGAATGAATTGAAGAAAGTTGTATTTGAGTTGAGAAAGGAGGGAAGTGTTAAGAAAAAAGTTAGTAGGGATGTCGAGGCGAGGAGGGAGCGGATAGGGGTAGACAGGAATAGTGACTCACCTAGGCAGATGAGAGAAAAGATGTAGTAGTTGATAATAGGTCTACAGATGTGAATAGAGTTGAAGTAATAATTTAAAGATAAGTATCAGCCTGTGACATGCAGTAACAGGTTCGACTGTCTTCTAGATGGTGAGGGATCAGAGATGGCCAATGGTAATGTTGAGTTTTCTAAAGGAAAGACTGATGCATGCTAATTGGAAACTCTATGATACGATACCTAGATAAGACTTTCAAAATAAGAATAAAAAAATACATTGAGAGTATGTTATCGAGATAGGATAGGTAGAGAGATTGATTTTACAAATGTTGATTCAGATGTGATTGTGCATGTGGGTATAAATGATAAAGGACATAGAAGGTCAGAAGAATTAATAACAGATTATAGGATATTGATTCAGAAGATGAAAGCTAGTGGAAGGTGCATGATTTCTGGGATTTTACGTTAGGTGCAGGTCAGGAATGGGGCAGTAGGGCTTTAGGTGTAAATGGAGGTTTAGAAATTATGTTTTCAGAAAGTATTAGGTTTTTGGATTTGTGAAGAGAATTTCTGGATAAAGATCTTTTGCAGCAGATGGAGTTCACCTGAGTCGTAAGGTGTTGGGCTTTCAGTTTGGAGACTTGTTTAGCAAAAACTAGGTAAAAGTTGGAGGTGATGGGCTAAATCTGGATGTACTGAATAATAGCAATGGTAACTGTAATAGTGGTGAGATAAATAAAACTAGCGTTTTGTTACAGTTTCAAATATTGATGATAGCAATAAAAACAACATTTCAAATATCAAATGCTTTTACACAAATACTCATAGCCTTAGAATAAAAAAGATGAGTTGATTAGTTATACCATAAATGAGAATCTAGACATTATTTACATAACTGGGTTAATGAATAATTATATGGAGACTCCTTTCAGAATATGAAATAGACGGATATTCACTTTATTTATACCAGCTTAGAGGAAAGAAGGGTGGTTGTGGCGCTTTATATTAAAAGCAAAATTCAATCTGTATTAATGACTGACTTTAAAAATAATCATGATATTGAATCAATGTAAGGTAGATATTCATATGTACAATAAATCATATAGAATAAGGGCATTTTATATAGACCTCCTGGCCAGAGTCAAAATTAGACGTGGAAATTGTGAAAGAAATTGAGACAGCATGCCACAGTAAAGAAAAGGTATAGTCATAATGGGTGATTTTAATTTTCCTGGCATTCAATGGGATTCCTTGTTCTAGCCCACGGATCATAGTAGTTTGTAATTACAAATTGTATACTAGATAACCTTTTGAGCCAGATGGTCCATGAACCCACAAGACACGATGCACTATTGACTTAACTATTAACTAACGATAGAAAGTGGTGGTGAGATTAAAGTTGAGAAAATTTAGGAGTTGAGTGACCATGAATTTAATTAGATTAATATGAAGATGTGATATCTTGACCCTAATTGCAAGCTAATAAGGAAAAAACAGATTTCCAAAATGGCGATTTTACCAAATTTCGAGAGACATGCTTAGTATAAATGACTGGGATAAAGAGTTTAAATACCAAAACTGTTTATCATGTGGAAACATTTTAAGCAAATTTTAATGAATTTCAGTCAGTATGTTTTTAAGATAAACCCATTAGGGTGGCAAAAGAAAACCTGTTTGGTGGAATAGAGAGATAAAGATAAAATCAATGAAAAGCGTAGATGTTTTAAAAATATTCAAAGGGTAGTAATAGGGAAGATAATTTAGAAAATTATAGGAAAAATAGAAACGAACTTAACCAGTCAATAAGAAAGGCAAAGAGAGGCAGAAATTAATTTAACAAGGAATAGTAATAAGAACCTGAAGAAGTTTTTTAACTTTTATAAATTTAAAAGTAAGAATAGGACAATTGGTCCAACTAAAAAAATGATGAAAATTTAGTGAGTTTAGAAGGGGTTGGTCAACATTTTCAATATGACTGGCTTCAGTGTTTACTAAGGAGAATTAAATAGTTTGGAGACTAATAGTTTCAGTATGGTCATAAAAAATAGACTTACAGAATTTAAAACTAACGTGGAAGATATTATATATTTACTTGAAAATATATTGATTCAAGTAAAGCTGCAGGCCCTGATGGTATATGGAATTCTGAAAGAAGGTAGTACCAGCATTGCAAAGGCACTGTATTTGATTTTAAGCGATCTATAACATTTGGTGAGGTACCAGATGACTGGAAAAGGCATATGTTGTGCCTTTTACGCATAGAAGGTAGTAAGAAGATTTAGGGAAATTATAAGACCAGTTAACCTGTGTTTCTGGTTGCAAAGGACTGGAAAAGTTGCTGAAGGTCATATGAAATATTTAAGAAGATATGGGTATTGTATAGCTCCCAGCACGGTTTCAGAAAAGATAGGGTCATATCAGACAAACCTTTTAGAATTTATGAATACATTACTGACTGCATTGACCACGAGGATATCCAGTTGATATATATAATTAGACTAGCAAACTTTGATAAGGTTCCCCCATATAAAAGCTGATGAAGAAGTTGTTGCAATGTGGTATAGGTGGAGTGGTACATGGTTGGATTAAAGAGTGGTTGTGGAAAGAAAACAGAATGCACAACTAAATGGCAATAAGTCATCATTGGAAATAGTAAAGAGTGGTGTCCCACAGTGTTCAGTGCTTGCTGGGGCTACTATTGTTCCTCATATATATAAATGATTTATACCAGGGGACTCAAATGCAAGGTTTCTAAGTTTACAGATGATACCAAAGTGGCCACCTCAGTTAAAAATAGTGAAGGATGTATAAAGATTCAAAATGATCTTGATAAACTTCTTGGGTGGGCAGATAAGTGGCAATTGAATTTTAATAGTAAAAAGTGTTAGGTTCTTCACCTAGGTTACTCAAATAAAAAGTTTAACTACGATATGAATGGGGGTTGGCTTGAGTCTGTGGGACAAGAAAAAGATTTAGGTGTGATTATGAGCAGTAGTAATTTGGAAGTAGCTAATCAGTGTTTGGAAGCAAGGAATAAAGCTAATAAGATGCTGGGCATAATAAATCGCAATGTTGTTTACAAGAGCAAGGAAGTAATAAGTAAAAAGCTATGTTAGGCCAATAATAAAGTATTGTGCACAAGTTTGGGTCCTGTTAAGAAAGACTTAATAAGCTAGTGAGTGCAATTTACAGCAACAAGGATGATTTCTAGGTTTGAGGGTAAGGTGAGGAGAGGCTGAAGGAGTCAGGAATGTTTTCTGTAGAAAGTTATCTCCGAGGGGACATGATACAACTCTACAAAATTTTTACATCTATTGATAATACGGAAGGAGGAGAACAATAAGTTCATCTGATGAAGAGAACGGTTACGGGAGACCAGGGGGCATAACAAGGAAATTAAGAAGAAAGCATGCCATCTTGATATAAGAAAGCATTCTTTCAGCAATAGGGTTGTTAAATTTTGGAATGGTTTACCACAGGAGGTTGTTGAGTGTGACTCGATTGAAACATTTAAGAAAGGGTTGGATAGGTATATAGATGGGTTGGGTATCATATATTATATTTAGACAAACCAAATTGGCTGGTTTTGCTTCCAGTAGTTATTAATGTTATACTGCATGTGACCATAACAGTTCTATTAAGGTATTAATGATTTAGGTATTATATATTATTTTTGACTAAGCCAAATTGGTCGATTTTAGTGACAGGAATTTAACAAGCCCTAGGGTGCTTTGTGGATTTTCATGAGAGCATGTTTGGTTGGTGGGTTGACTGAGATAGTCTCGATAGGTCCATGTGGCTTCTTATAGTCTCTATATTTCTGATGTTCTGATTATGACTTGTGAACCCTAGTTTCACCTTTGTAGGTGGATGAGGGGTATTAAAGGTCAGCAGTAAACAGAGGGTTTGGTTTGTCAGGTGAGTCCCGACGAGAGGGAAATCTATAAATGTTTGTAACGGAAAATCTCTTCTGCTGGAGATTTCTCATAATGACAGCAGTATCTTCGTCTTTCTGTTCATAACAATAAATAGTGCCTTTAGATGTGTTTCTTATTTCATCAGGAGTAGAAATAAGAGGAATATTTGAGAGAGACGTTAAGGATGACAGAATGGAACTTTGATTTCAGTTAGCAGCGTACAGAATGGACCCATTTTCATTAATGTGACTGGGCTCTTCAACTCATAAAACTTTTTCAAGTGCATCACTGAGAAAACAGTTCTGTGCTCATTGTGCACTTTGGAGGTAGTGGATCGCAGTATGAAATATATCGGAAATGTTGTGTCTGCTGGCATTCCTGGAGGAGGTGCAGCATGTGGAGTAGACGAATGAGGACGACTATGACGGGGGGCACCTTTGTGGGATTGCCCGGACCGTTTGGGCACCTGGGGTGTTTGGGGTATGCTAGTCGACGAATCGCTGGAATTATGCAAAGGACCCTCAGGTGTAGGAGAAGGAAATAAAGCACAGGCACCTGCTGGTCTAGAAGTAGTAGGGACCGCGGTAGGGTCAGGCTGGGAACCTGACGGATGGTAATTGTTGTTGCTGATGTTTAACTCACCTTGGTTTAAACACGTTTTTTTCTGGTAAAGACTTTTCCATAAAATTTAACCTCAAACTTCGTCTCCATGGATGAACAGTAATGACAATAAAGCAAATGAACCATAAAAGTGAATAACAGGATGGGCTGGAAGGCCTTATTTATGGAAAAGATGCCCTTCTCCCCACAGCAGGTTACAGTCCAGAGACCCACACAACCTCCCGAACCCCACCCCGTAGGGTAGGTTGTGGATGTGGCCTCGGGAAGATCTCCCAGAACTCTAAGCTGGTTTACCCCCCGTGCACCACACGGCACCTTATAACTTCACGTAGAGCCCGAGATTATACTCCAAAGTGCAGAACAGCCTCCGTGAGTGGTTTGCAAAGGTTCGGGTTCCCTCAATTGGCGGCTCTGTCAGAGATGAGCTAAAAGGACTGGTTTTTCTTCTGTACCCTCATCCACGGGGAGGAAGTGTGGGGTGAACTGAAAACCCATGCGGGAAGAGGCACCGAATAGCCCAAGGGGCTGTGACGGGAAAAAGGAGAACAAATTTGTACAAATGTTTAAAGTTATTAATGGGAGAATTCAGGAAATATATATATATATATATATATATATATATATATATATATATATATATATATATATATATATATATATATATATATATACTGTACTACTATATATATATTATATATATATATATCTTGTAGTCCCCCGTGTTACACCCTGAGAACGGGAAAAAGCACGTTAAAAGGAAGTTATATATATATATATATATATATATAACTAACTATATATATATATATATATATATATATATATATATATATATATATATATATATATATATATATATATATATATATATATATATATATATATATATATATATATATATATATATATATATATATATATATATATATATATATAAACATGTTTTTTTTTAATACTTTCTTTTCCTGGGGTATGAACTTCCTAACGTATATGTACATTAGAAAGTTTCGGGTTTTGCATATCCCAGTAATAGAATTATATCATAATATTAGAATAATTAAGTAAATATGTGAGTAACTAATTTAATGAATGAATAACTACAAAAAAAAGTTATTATCTTGAACTTTTCACAACTATTTATGCTACTATGGGTTGAGCTCCCAGGTGAAATTCAACATTTAAAACATAGGAACTGCAAATCTCCTACTTAAAAAACCATTCTCAACTTCTCAATCTATTTTACCTGTTCTGTCGTCTCCAATGTCAAACATAAAGCATCTTTGGTTTAAAAATAAAGTTAGGAAATTGTTATGAAAATTTATAACAGCTTCAGAAAAACTGAGAATTCTGTATACCATGCCAAATATTTTACATTCACAAGTACTACATTCAATATTGAATGAGGTACTTCTCTCTCACACATCAGGGAAAGCTTCAGGTCCACCCTTCTCCTGCATAAGGACTAGTCCAAGGCCAAAATCTCTATTACCTTTTCCTCACTTTCTAGGAGCGATTCAAAGTTGAGTAAATTTTCTTAGCTGTTCCACATACCTCTCCCAGCCCATTATTTTAAATATCCGACTCCAGTCCCGGCTCCAATATTGAAGAATTGCTTAGCTCAAACTCCATTATTTTAAACAGTGCGACTCTTCCTTCAGGACTCATTTATTTTCCTGTAAAATATTCTTTCCAAGATAACCCCAAATTTATTTTCCTTCGACTTTGGTATCACAAAAAAAAAATGTTTTACTCCAGTTTCGAAGTAATGCTTTACTGAATATATATATATATATATATATATATATATATATATATATATATATATATATATATATATATATATATATATATATATATATATATATAAATATATAAACTATACAAATAATATATATATATATATATATATATATATATATATATATATATATATATATATATATATATATATATATATATATATATATATATATATATATATATATATATATATATAAATATATATATAAATATATATATATATATATATATATATATATATATATATATATATATATATATATATATATATATATATATATATATATATATATATATATATATATATATATATATATATATATATATATATATATATATATATATAAAATATAAATATAAATAAAAAAATATAAATATAAATATATATATATATATATATATATATATATATATAGATATACCTTCTTTATACTCGCTTCCTCTGTAAAACCGTGCCTGATATATATATATATATAAATAAAACAATTAATTAAAAACCACTTTAAAAAACTTTAATTGAAATGAAAATTACTAATAGTTGACGTTTCGGGACCTAAAACAACTCGGTCCCCTCCTCAGAACTAAAACTAATTTCTAAAAAGAATTTAACAATATTAAAATTACTATAAAAACACAGTATAAAAAATTACAGAGAAAATTATAGGGTGGCGTCTCGTTCTCTTTCTTCTTATCCATTACTTATTCAATATTAATGATTCACTCCTATCTTTTATGAATTTTTTGGTAGAATCAAAATTAAAAAAACCCTCGGACAAATTAAAATTATTTCTTGTTGATATAAAAAATGATTCCATCATCTGATTTAAGTTTTTATCCTTGGATCGGAATAAAAAATATGCTCCATCCCAATTCATAACATGGTCTTCACGGGTCATGTGTCCAAAAACTGCGCTACTTCGATTCCCTCTTCTTACTGCTCCCTTGTGCTGGTCGATTCTAATTTTCAAGGACTTAAGCGTTTCTCCATAATATGATTCATTGCACATATCACACGGAATATCATAAACACCTCCCATAGCCTCTCTTTTTGTAGTATTGTTAATGACTAAGATGCGTGAGAGAGTCTCAGGGAAATTAAAGATCAAATTAATGTTAAATAAATGCTTAAGCATAAACTTAAGATCCAGAAGAGGCGGAGAAAACGGTACCACTTTGATATTTTCCAAATCAGGAGGAGAGTTTTCCCTCAATCCCAGGAAACTGGAATATGCTTGTTTATGTTTTCTTTTAATAAGATGTTGGGGATAAGCTAGTTTCGCGAAAGTTTGAAATATAAAATTAATTTCTTGTTGTAAAAATTGGGGGTCACAATAATGAAAAGCTCTAAGGAACATATTAAACATTATATTATTTTTAATATAAGGGGGATGATAAGAGTAATAATGGAGAAGTTGATTTTTTTGAGTTGGCTTACGATATACTTTATAGGTTAAATGAGTTCCTGTTTGGGTAATTAATAGATCCAGAAAAGGTATGTGTTCATTTATCTGGCTTTCGAAAGTAAACGTGATAGAAGGAGTTAGATCGTTGATTTGCAGAAGAAATTGATTTATTGGGAAAGACTTAGGTATAATAGCAAATATGTCATCAACATATCTCTTCCACAAGTAGACTTGTGAAAATAGGGGGGTGAATGCCAGCATTTGAGTAAGTAATAGTTGAAAGAAAGGCGAACCTCCATACTGTATTTTATAACATTTTGTATATTGTTAAAATGCACAGTAGTTTTATGCATCCAGCTACTGTATGTGTTTCTGATAAAGTGATTTTGAATAGTATTTTGCCTATTTCTAAGTCTGAATTTTTAAAGAGGACTCTCTAATTTTATCTTAATATATATATATATAAATATATATATATAAATAAATTTTATATATATATATATATATATATATATATATATATATATATATATATATATATATATATATATATATATATATATATATATATATATATATATATATATATATATATTTACTATGTCTAGCATTATGCATGACGTTTTAAAAATTTTTTTATCTAATCTATATTAATAATATTACATTAGTATTATATTTGCTTTCTATTGATATTTATTTTTAAAAAGGTAAAAAGTTTTTCAAAAGTCGGTAATATTACATTAAAATAACATTTGTATTATATTTATTATTGGGTTTCTTTAATAATCCAGTATGAAATGAGGTCATGAGGAACACACGCAAAAAAATTAAAACACACACACACACACACACACACACACACACACACACACACATACGCACACACACACACACACCACACACACACACACACACACACATATATATATATATATATATATATATATATATATATATATATATATATATATATATATATATATATATATATATAAATATATATATATATATATATATATATATTACTCGTCAAAATTAGCGCACCACAAGGCTACGTGCCGAAGAAAGGCTAGAAAAGGTTGAAGAACGCGAAGAAACTTTATTGGACAATGAGAATACATGGTGGATTAATCCACCTCCCCAGAACCGTAGGTTGATTGAGTGTGAGGCCAAGGTGCAGCCAAAGTGTTTCGCAGTAGGGTTCGGAGGTTCGGCGCTGCAAACAAACAATGTTGGTTTGTACGGCGAAGGCTGCGGGAGTTTGGGTCTCTCTCAATATCGTGTATGACCCCCTCTGGCAAGGATGACTGCCTGACACCGTCCTGGCAAGCTCTCGATAAGTGGAAATGTCCTGGACAGTGATTTGATCCCACACGTCATGCAGTGCCTGTCACAGGTCTGAGAGGGTCCGTGGAGGGGGTTGTAGCTGTTGGATCCGACGTTTCAAGATATCTCACAAATGTTCGATTGGGTTGAGGTCCGGACAATATGCTGGCCACTCCAACGCCGTAATTTGAACTGTCCTAAAGAAGTCGTTCACGCATTGGGCCTTGTGTGGTCTTGAATTGTCATGCATTAGGATGAATGAGTCACCAATGTAGGGACATATGGCATGACATATGGTTCGAGGATGTCTGTAATATACCTTACGGCTGTAAGAATGCCCCCATGGAAGATGTGCAACTCCGTAAGTGCCGCTAAAGATAACCGACCCACCTCCAAAAGGCAGCACCTGCAGCACATTGCATTACGCGAACCTCTCTGTCTGTCGTCGGTGTACGTCGACGCACTGTATTGTCACTTACTCTGGTGCCGCATATACCTCCGACTGTCGGTAAGGTCTTGAAACACCC
>JABUQX010021992.1:0-7500 GCA_015478945.1 Trachelipus rathkii
TATATCTCTTTGGTGACCTAAAGCACTTTAATCTATATACCTATATAAGGTGTTTCTTACACCATCATGAGTATATTGAGTAATTACTTAGCTAATGAGTTTAAATTATTACAGATATATACTCTTTAACTAAAGTATATATCATAGATCCATCATAACACACATCAATATATATTATATATATAATCACTATAGATATATATATATATATTATGATTATATATATATATGCATATTATATATATATATTTAATATAATAGTATAATATATTATATATAGTATATATATATATACACACATAATACATATATAACACACACACATCACTACAAACATAGCCAATACACATGATCACAAGTACCCACATACATACACAAACACATACAACTAACATACTATATACACATCACACACACTAGCCACATCAATACAACTACAATACCTACACACACAATCATATTGTCAACTTCTACTATAATATACATTATCGTGAAGTATTGAGGAAAGCTAAGATTAACTAAATAGGTAACATTCATTATAGAGCGCAGGAATGTTGTAAATATAACTATCACTAGATATCTGACTATAACATTCAGTAAGATCACCTAAAGCATTCACCTTACTTTATCACATGAAATATGCTATATATTATATATATAATGTAATACTTGAATGATTACTATCTAATTCATATGAGTGTATTGAGTAAATAATATTCGAGATTATTATCTGTTAAGATTTCTGAATTTGAGGTAATAATAATGATAACCTGAGTAGACCACCTAGTGTTAGTAAGGACTTACTTATTTGTTTACTTATATCATTAGATACATACTATATTATAGTGTATAAGCCTCAATATCATTCATATAATAATTATTGTAATAGCAATAATTATTTAAGTTATATTTATGTTAATTGTAAATTATTTAAAGATTATCACGTTATATTTAAATATAATTTAGTAGTGATAATTAGCTAGGGAAATAAATAATTAATAAAAATTTTTGAAATACTTAGTTTAAAATTTATATATGTACAAATTAAAATTTTGTTAATATTAGTTAAATTATATATTATTCTTACGTTATCAAGAATAAGAAAAGCATTAATTTGACATACTTGAACGTTTGAGAGTATTATATTCCCTATATCACAATTCCGAGGAGTGTAAGCATGTGATTATGCTAATGAAATGTTAATTACAGTAAAATATATTGTAGATTCTTAGACTGATATATTGTTGAGGAATGATTGTATAAAAAATTGAGTGAAATATGCTACGTAAATTATTTTACCTACGCGAAAGCTTACTTTGTAAATTTATGTTATTCAAGGAAAAATCTTATTACAAATCACTGAGCAAATAACACACATAGAAAATATGTGTTCTATAGTAATTTGTTTCTCAATCATATAAGATAATGAGAATGAGAAAAGAGATTATGTAGACTCGGAGAGTTTGTTGAGATGAATTAAATTCACGATATATCTGTATACTTAAGAATAAAATATTTAATAGTATCAATATTTATCCATTTAAAAATTATAAGAAATATATTGAATAAAATTGATGATTATGAGAATATATATGTAAAATATATTAATACCTTTAAAAAACTGATGATATTAACGTTTTTACTAACATAATAAATCTATCAAAATCTATAAAAAATTTGACTTCGATATTACAATTTTTTATCCGATTATAAATTTTTAAAATGAATTTGAAATTTGAAAATGAAGATCCTTAACACGAAGGTAAGCTCTTTAAATATTCTCCAAGCACCAATATCTCTACTAATATATAATGAACTAATACTACGTCAGTCAAAAATATGAAATCAAATAAATAGAAAATTATTAAAATGATTGATAGAGTTCGAGATAACAATTTTAGAGAGACAGGAGAGATCCTATACATCAAAATAATACATAACTAAATGAGTTCCAAATATGAAAAAATATAGGAGGAGTTATATGGACAGAAAAGATGGAGTACGAGTACAATCATATTTGACATAAAATTTTTTGTACGAGAGAGACACATTTTTTTCCCATTAAGTATTATTAAAATAGTAATATAAAAAAATAATAATAAATATATACTATAATTAATAATTGTAATTCTTGTAACAAATATAAATAAATTTAATAATTATTATGATCAGTAACCTATTTTCGACTATAATCATGTTTTTATTAGAGAGTAGTGACACTCAATACAGATTTAATACTAATCAATAATAATGATTTGATTGAGTATGTATATCATAATATATTGTGCCATGGTATCAAGTCCTGTTGCGGTGACTTAGTTGACATTCTATCAATATTTCATCTCTAATATCCCACCAAAGAATATCAAAAGTATCCTTTTTTTCTTTTAAGAGCTTTTATTCATTAATCCAAACAAAGGCTTTAAAAGAAAAAGATTTCAGATTTTTATACCCTCACAACAATAAATATATATCTCGTTTGCAATTTGATTATTTTTAAGTAGCCTATGCAATCTTCAGGCGGATTGATCTTGTTCAGAGTTACTTTAGTATTTGTTTATTGTTTATTGTTTATGCTAATGCCTGCTAAAACAAAAGGAAAATCGATGAGTCATACCTTGTAAAAAACGAACACTGCCAAAATCAATGATCTGTCTGTGCTCTACCTAAGTTCATATTTATTCTATTGTTTTGCCTGTTTTGTCTTTTAGATTCTGATAAAATCCTTTATATATATATATATATATATATATATATATATATATATATATATATATATATATATATATATATATATATATATATATATATTTATATATATATATATATATCTATTTTACTTATATAATATATATATATAATATATATATAGATATATATTATATGCATATATAATTATATATATATATATATATATATATATAGATATTATATATATATATATATATATATATATATAAGATTATTAATCTATTTTTTTATTCTTTATATAAATTATATTTATAAAATAATATTAATTAAAATTATATATATATATAATATATTATAATATCTATTATAATATCTTAATAATCATATTCTAACTATATTAATAATCTAATTTATAATGTAATATATATATATATATTAAATAGAATATTAATATATATATTTAACTATATATATAATTAATATATATATATTAATAATATATATATATAATATATTATAATATATCTATATATATATATATATATATATATATATTAATATATATAAATATTATATTAATATATATAATATAATATATTAAGTATATATAATGGAAGATGCCTCATTTAAATTAATTTAAATATCACTACATACACACTAACTTTATATTCACTAATAAAACTTTTAATACATATTAAAAATATAAAATGAAATTTATACCTTCATATTTAACATAAAATTTAGTTTATCATCATAGCTATTTTCGCATCACGGCATAACGCGTCACGCGACTCTTCAGGGGAACTTACGAATTAAAAAGTTTATTACCTGCTGTAAATTAGGGAAAAGAGAACTTAGGAGCTTTAGCTTCTATGGATATATCTTGAGTGTTGGTTGTTATCTAGATTTTTTAATCCTTTGCAGTGATAAATTTATAGTAGAATTTTGTGTTGCATGATTGAAATTTATTATGTGTTTTCTAATCTTATCTATTTATCACCTAACTCTACTGAATATTCTATGAAAACATTCTTAGTTATTTTATTTATAATGCAAATAGGATATTCTTATATAATAAAATTTATTATCTCTATGTATATTATTCACTGATACTATACATGATGGGTCGCAATATTGTTAACCTATATATTTATTTTAATAATTAGATATGATCTTCATTCTATGGCCTATGATTCAGTTAGAGTCTGCATGTTTTGAGATCTTAAAGTTGCAAGAAAGAAATTATATACACTCAGTTCCGAGTTTTGAGTAGTTTTTCCAAAAAGGTACACACTAAACAACGTAGAATTTGAATATCTTGAACATTGTTATACTCTCTCATAATAATTTATGTAAGATTTGTTGTGAGTGATTCGTGGTCTGATTACTTAAAACTTGTAGTTTGTCAAATATGATATATTTCACTTATCGGTTTGTGATTAAAGAAGTAAGTGGAACATTATTATAAGTATTTTCAAAAAAGTTATGGCGCATGATTAACTTGAGAAAAAATGTTATGCTTCTAAGTAATTTTTCCAAGTGCTTTATATAAAGTGTGTTTTGAGATCGAGATGTGATATGGTAGAATATATCGGTATATTTATTTGGATATTATAATAATAAAAATGTCACTATTAGTAAGTTTATATTCAGATTAGATAAAGTGTATAGATGTTGACGAGAGTCACGTAGATAAAGATTGCCACCTTCAGTTGAACTTCTACAGGCGACGAAATATAAGTAAATAATTACCTAGTTATTAATATTTGAGAAAATATAAGTATATTTAAAGTATATATTTAAAAAATAATATCATATTAAATAAAATTTGAGATATATCGATTATTAATTTTTAATATTACTAGATATTAATTTATTTTAATATACTAATACGAATATATAAAAATAAATAATATCAATATTATTTATACTGTTCGACTCATATTATATGAATACATATAAACGATTTAAATATAATGTATACGATCAATATTATTTGTAGAATACGAGGACCTATATCTCTAAATATATCTTCAATATATATAAACATGAGCTACTCTTCGCTATACATGAGGGACAAAATCGGTGGTTGGTATTAATAACAAAAATTCCTTTTCACAATTCCATATATTTAGGTAAAAAATTTGGCGGAGTAAGTCGTATTTGACCCTCGCTCACATCTTTTTAGTCATGAGATGTAAAATACGGTAACAGATTAAATAGAGAAAACTCACACATTATACATGACGAGAGTCAAAAGTAATTAGAGTATGCGAACAGGCTCTTATTTAAATTCATCTTATAACTTGTGGTATTCTTTAATTAGTTTATTGTGCCTAGATCAAGATTTCTTAGAACACGTGTATAAATTTATTGTAGTAATGAGTAAATAATATTTTTGTCATATGATGTCGAATTACTTTATTCTTCATATTTATTAAATTATGCGTTATTCATTTCATCCATTTTTTCTTATTACTTCGTAGCTGTAATTAAAAATAATATAATATTATAATAATATAATAATATATATTAATATATATTTATAAATATATATATATATTAAATATTATATATATTATAATTATATATAAATATAATATATTAATATATATATTTAATTATAATATATAATTAATATTATATTATAATATATATATTAATATATATTTTATATATAGTATTATATTATATATATATATAATATATTAATATATAATATATATATATATTAATATTAATATATCATATATATAATATAATATATATATATAAAAATATATTATTAATACTATATATATATATATAAAATCTATATAATATAATATTATATATATATATTAAAATAATATATTATATATTGATGATGTGAATGACACCCTATTATTATTTACATTAATAATATATAATATACACACACTCACTTATACACATAAAACTTAATACAAATAAAATAATATTAATGATATTACCTATATCAATTTACACAGAATAAATTGTTCACTTATAATATAGTAATAGCTTTTAGCCTACAGCTAAATTTTTAGCTGAGCGGTACCTATATCTTAGGGGAACTTTACGAAATTTATTAAATAAAGCATATTTATCTCACTAGCGTAAAATATGGAGTAAATATAGGAACTATATGAGTAACTGCTATTATTACTCTCATATGGTAAATACTAGTGTGGATATTATTAGTCTATCAAGTTATTATTTCTATATTATATTTATATATACGTATATATATTGACTAGCAAATATTCATTGTTTAAGTATAATTTGTGTATATTGTTTACATGATTAATAATTATATTATATAATTATGTGCATATTGTTACAATATTATGAAACTATACTATATTATAATTTTAATTGAGAATAATAAGAACCAGCTATTAGTTTTATTTTATTTGAGTACAATAAGTAGATTTACTTATATTAATAATTTTCTTCTATTAGTATATATATCATTGATAACAGTACTATATATATTGGAGTTGTAATATTGTATCTTATAAATATATTATTATTTTATATCATATATATGAGTATACTTCTATTCATATAGTGAGACTATATGATTCAACATATATAGTGAGTCTAAATAGAATTTTATAAGAATATGTTGAGCAATATATAACCAGAGGTATCTAGTATATATATATGATTTATATATATTATATTTGAATATATTTTTTATAACTTTTTGAGCTGTAAACTATATATATTATTTATCTACCAAAATTAATATATAAATTATTTATGTAGAATATACAGTACTTATGAAACATATACTGATAGGATTTATTACTTAAGAATACTATATATATATATTTAGTTAGTAAATAAATGAATTCACAGCACATATATAATATTATTATATTATGTTTATTATTAATACTTATATTATTCAATGTGTAATTTATGCAAGTGATAGTATGTAGTGATGTATATTGATTTATTTGAGTGAGAATTATATATATATGTCACCTTTATTAAAGTTAATATATCGTATTATATAGTATAGTGTAAATATAGAGGTAATCAATGGATAAGTAGATAAAATGATATATGGGATGTTGTCGTATTCCTTAAAAACTGATGGTTGTAATTAACACAATAATGTCAGGAAGGAGCAAAGGAAGAGTGAAACAGTTATCATGAGCAAGTTGTAGACACATGAGATTTGGAGAAAGAGAGCATAGTGAAAGCCTGAAGATGTTTATAAGTACCGAAAGCCATATCCACTTCACATCTCAACAAAAGTTGAATCACCTAACAAATGTGGTATAATTCACACTCACATGGATGAAAACTGGACATACGTAAGAGGAAATTTTATGGAGGATGTTCAATAAGCACAAAACTCTCAGGAAATCTTTCTCACAAAGATAATAAATGATGACAAAGTTTGTTGAAGTCAGCTTCTCTACTAATGTTTTGATATTTATAATTAACCGTGAATAATATATATATCTATTAACTTATTATTGGAGAACATATTGAAAACTATTATAGCACAGAACCAAGAGTATGATATAGTATAGGATATCAATATCTATAATCACAGTAATCTTTATTAATGAAGATCACTAAGTACGAACTCATAAAATATACGTCACTAACAATGAGTTTATGTACTAAAAGGTCTTGATGAGCAAACAACATCCTCCACGATAAGTCAATGTCGTAAAGAGGAGAGACACAGTGATCTGAGTATAATAGAAATCAAAACAAAGAGATACCGAGTTAATGATCTTTGGTTGTTCTCTTGTCAAAGTAAGAGATATCAACTTTACTAGGCGT
>JABUQX010021992.1:10000-12500 GCA_015478945.1 Trachelipus rathkii
CCTAAATGAGGGGAGTATATAATAATGGGAACATATTAACAAGTCTTATTGTAATGAAAACAGCATAGCGAAACTATATATATAATACCGAAAATGAGTTTGTCAGGTTCTATGATTGATAAAACATTATTATTCACCAAGAATAATCAGACTAGAAAACAAATACATTATATATATATATAATGAATCATAAAGAATAACAATATCACGTATAGCTGATTACTAGAGAAGTATGAACTAAACTTTATCACAGTACTACTATAATAGATATTGTTATCTCAATGAATATATATTTTGAGTCCAAATGGATCTCTTTTTAAATGTACAGGGTTCCATTCATAATGACATATCATTCAATTATATTATAGCAAACCATTCATATATAATCTAAAAAATTTATATACGAATAAATTGCTTACTAAATATACTATAGCCTATATGTATAATTATTATATATGTTGAGTTTTATACCTCATTTTTCATGTTGAGGTGCACTAATCAATTCGCGATCTCATTTACGCACATATGCACCTAAATAGGTCACAACATATATTACAAAAATATATCTTGAGTACAAAACAGGATTAATTTCTTAACTGGGCAAGTAAAACATACCCTTTAATTGGAGTAATTATAGTGTTACCTAGTAATATATTTACCAAAATCATACTATATAGTGCCGAAAAGCAGGTACAGAAAATAACTTTTCTCTAATGAGTTGTCTAACTGGTAAATTTTATGAGTCTTTTAAGTAGTTACTTTTAGTAATTTGATCACAACTGTGAGTGCAAGCTACATAATATAATGGAGAAACATAGAAGTGTATATATAAAATATATAAATGTATAAACTGTTCTTGGACAAGGCACAAAAACTGCTAAGTCCTTGCTAGAAATTTATTTATGATCATCATTATGCTTTATAGCACAATATAGTATATATATATATATATATTATTATATATATCTTTTTGTGCAGTTCACAGCACACATTAATATAGAGTCCCAGACACGAGATAATTTCAATATTTTCAAAGATATTACATTTAAAAAATACATTTTTCGTATCTGAAAATGGAGTTAGATATATAGAAAGATTAATCATATACTACAATAGTAGATTCAGATTTTTCAAGCGTTAAAATTAAGTAGAAATATTATTTATAATTAATATAAAATTACTGAAAATTAGTTAGCATTTACAAGAGATTCTCGGAGGTACGCTGAGCTCATGTTTATGCTTTTGAGCGAAACATCTGAGAGAGGGAAACAAAGATTGCGGAGCAGGGCAGCTCATCAAGTGAGCTGGATATCGTCAATTTTATATCTTGCGAAAATGCTTGCATTCAGAGCAGAGGCAGGATAAGATAAGATCATGATAAAAAAACTTTACGCTCTTTGCCCATTTAACGCTCTTGAGAACAGTTTTTTTTTGCATCCCTTGGGGCAGATGCTCCACTCAAAGATCTGCTACAATTCCAGCATTAATTACCTGAATACCGTAAGTATGATTAGGATCTCTAAAGAAGCTTTAAAAGCTATGGAAAGACACTGAGAATGTACAGTATTTTCTCTATTTTTCAGTCACCTCCTAGGTTTAGAATGCCAGAACATTTCCCAACAATTGTTACGAATCGGACGATCTAAAGAGTTGGTAAAAGGTTATCAAGTATTTCCCATTCTAAACGAAGACTCAAGGCTGGAATCTCATTTGACCGCAGTACTTGTTCTTGTTTCAAACTATAAAAATTAAGACCGATTAACGTGAAAAAAATACATCAGTGGCATCTTTATTCTGACTTACAAGGTGAAGAAGTGTTTGTGTATTATATTAAAGTGGCGAATGTTTTGGTTGAAAGGTCAATTAATTTAATTCAAGACTACTAAACAAGCTTTATTATTATAAATGAATCTGGAAAGCAACACTTGTTAGAAGTCGCAGAGCATCAATGAAAGAAAACTCCAAACTTTAAAACAAAATCAATGAAAAAAAAAATGTCTGAAATATAATGATCATTGAAGTTTAATGTTATTTTTATCTACCTTGAATAATTTATGTTCTAAAGAAATAAAAACATTTAAATTTACAGAATATCGTTAAAGTTTTACCATGCAAATTTTCTTAATTGGAATTGAAAATTATAATTGACAATTGGATACTTTTACCATTAAACCATTCTAGTACTTGGCGAAGATTTAAACTTGTCATAGCAATTTCAAATTTTGTATCCTACCATAATTTGTCTTTTCTAACAACATAGAGGGCTCATACGGCAAAAATATTTTTTTTTACTCAAAGTGCATGTAATAACCCGTTTATATATATATAATATATATATATATATATATATATATATTATATATTATTTTTTAATATATATATATAATATATATATATATATATATATATATATATATATATATATATATATATAATATATATATATATATATATATATATAATCATATATATAATATATATATATATATATATATATAAG
>JABUQX010021992.1:30000-85000 GCA_015478945.1 Trachelipus rathkii
TGAGAGTCCATCGCCGTCCCATGAAACTCTATTGTGATTTTTCTGACTACGGCAGTTCACTAAAGGGTATAAAGGGGTGGTAAGGCTGGATTTCTTTTCGACTTGCATCATATTCTTCTATTACTTTTCTGTTTCCTGTGCATACTGCGCACCTTACCTCCAACCATGGAGAGAAGGTGGGATGATAATGATTGACATATATTTATATTATATATATATTATATTTAATAATGTATATATATATAGAGAATAAATATACGAAAAATTATAAATATTTAAATATATTATATATATTATTCAAATTCATATATATATTATATATATATATTTATTTATATTTATATATATATATATATATATATATATATATATATATATATATAGCTTTGTTTGTTCTGAATTTGATAGCTTTGGAATCTTTAAGTGAAAGTTTGAATTTATGTAATATATTTTTTAATAACAATGAGTGAAAGATATTTAAATTTGTATATATTTTTTTCTTCGCAGGTTGGTACAGGGGGGGAAAATAAAGCCATGAAATTCGCAATCCCACGAATTTGGAGAGAGCCAACTGACCACTCCAGCAATTGCTTCTTCTGTTTGGTGGACCCGTCCAAGCGTCGAGCTGGCAAAAATGCGCCTGCTATCATATATCCAGACCTTCCGTCATCCATTGCCCAAGTGCCACACTCTCCTGAGCTCCCTGTACCCATTCCTCCAAAGGGAAGACAGCCATCTTCAGAAGAAAGCAGCAAATCAGAAGACGATGAAGTCGTTGATCCTGAATATAGTGTAGCTGAGAAGAGAAACTCATATTTCCCCAACCAAGAAGACATAAACGACTTGATCAGAGATTTTGGTCTCACAAAGTCCAATGCCGAGCTTTTGACGTCGAGACTCAAGCAGTGGAATTTGTTACATGAAAGTGTGAAAGTCGCAAGTCAGAGAAAACGTCACCACTCTTTTTCAACTTTTTTCACCAGTCAAGATGGGCTTTGCTTTTGCCACAATGTGACAGGTTTGTTTGAGGCACTTGGAATTGCCTGTAACCCCTGCGAGTGGCGCCTCTTCATTGATAGCTCATCGAAGAGTCTCAAAGCTGTGCTACTTCATAACGGGAACATGTATCCATCTCTTTCCTTGGCTCACTCGGTGCAGCTCAAAGAGGAACACAGCAGCGTGAAGCTATTGCTAAGTGCCTTGAAATATGAAGAACACAATTGGGAAGTTATCGGAGATTTCAAAATGGTGGCCTTCCTGATGGGTCTCCAAGGCGGCTTTACCAAGTTTCCATGTTACCTTTGTCTCTGGGACAGCAGGGCCTCCGCAGAACACTACCAAAGGCGGGATTGGCCACAGCGGACTGAGTTCAGTGTAGGGAGGAACAATGTCAAATGGGAGCCTCTGTTGGACCCCCAGAAAATATTGTTTCCTCCACTACACATAAAATTAGGCCTCATGAAACAGTTTGTCACAGCTCTAGATAAGGAGTCTTCAGCCTTCATCTACCTGCAAGGCTTCTTCCCTAAGCTGTCTGAGGCAAAGGTCAAAGCCGGTGTCTTCGTCGGACCACAAATAAAAAAGATCATAGAGTGCAAGGAATTCCCGAAGAAGCTGACTAGGACAGAAAAAGCAGCTTGGAACAGCTTTGTTGCAGTGGTTCGTGGCTTCCTTGGGAATCACAAGGCCGAAAACTATGAGGAGCTTGTTGAGACCTTGGTCAGGAACTACGGCAAAATGGGCTGCAGGATGTCCCTCAAAGTCCATATCCTTGATGCTCATCTTGCTAAATTTAAGGAGAACATGGGGGCGTACTCAGAGGAGCATGGCGAGCGATTTCACCAGGATATTCTGGACTTTGAACGCCACTACCAAGGATCATATAACGAAAACATGATTGGAGACTATATTTGGGGGTTGATTCGTGAAAGCAACTTACCGTATAAGCGTAAATCCAGAAAAACTTCTCACTTCTAAATATTTTGAGGTCTCTATTGTATAAACTAAGAATAAATAAATGCTACTTTTGAGTTATATTTCGTGTTTTTTTCTATTTTGTGTAATCGAGAATGATTATATTCACCAATTTTTTATATCGGAATTGGTAAATTTGTAAAATATCATTATCCTGGTCACAAAATCAAAGTTTGGAGGAAATATTAACCATTTTTCATACCTTTCTAGGTATAAGAAAATAGAAAATTACAGTTGTTGACGAAAAGACAAAAAATGTGTTTCATGAAGTAAGAACATCATTATTTAAAAATTATTTTGTTCTTTCTCATTTAATTTACACCTTTTTTTAAAGATTATTATTAAACACTAGATTAAGATATATATATTTTTTATGAAGTTAAAAATTTATCAACTAAATTTAAAAAGTAAGGCAATAGGATAATTAATAATAATATATAATAATAATTATTTATAATAAATAATAAATAATAATAATAATAATAATAATAATAATAATAATAATAATAATAATAATAATAATAATAATAATAATAATAATAATAATAATAATAATAATAATAATAATAAAAATAATAATAATAATGGAAATAAAACGCATATGCAATTTTATTTATTATTTGTTTATACTTAAACGATACCCTTTACAAGAGTCATGCGACTATTTAATTTACTACTTTCCGTCCCAGACGTTCAAACGATTTTATGCTGCAATAATAAAAAAATATACAATTAAAAAGCTAAATAATAATATATACGAATCTATAAATTCTCATGAAGGAAAATGGAAATACATACCACACAGGCCGGGATAGGTTTTACTACAAGATTTCCCCTTTGGACAAGCAGAACAAGGTTTTCCTGTTTTATAAACAGGTCCTTTACCAAAGTTTCCAGCTTCTCCGTAGTTGCAGACAATTTCATAACGGTAGGTATCGCCTACTTTGTATATTGAACCACCACAACCAAGGTAGCAAGATTTTGCCCAAATGAGTTGGGAGTAGTGTCCGTATTCAGAGTCAAATCTATGGACAGGTTATATGTATACTATTTTTATAAATATGACATTGATAAATAAAATGCAGAGATAATGATGATTTTGAACATTTGGTACAGAATGGAAATCTACATTACATTAATTATACTACTACTACTACTACTACTACTACTACTACTACTACTACTACTACTACTACTACTACTACTACTACTACTACTACTATTACTACTGCTGCTACTACTACTACTACTACTACTACTACTTCTAATAATAATAATAATAATAATAATAATTATAATAATAATAATAATAATAATAATAATAATAATAATAATAATAATTACAATAATTAATAATAATAATAATATAGTAATAATTTAATATAAATAATAATAATAATAATAATAATAATAATAATAATAATAATAATAATAATAATAATAATAATAATTCATATTTATAATAAGTTTCAATAGAGTTAAAAATAATAATAATAATAATAATAATAATACAAATATAATAATAGGCATAATAATAAATAATAATAATAATAAAAATAATAATAATAATAATAATAATAATAATAATAATAATAATAATAATAATAATAATAATAATTAATAATAATAATAATAATAATAATAATAATAATAATAATAATAATAATAATAATAATAATAATAATAATAATAATAACTGGTCTACAAAAAACATTTTTTTCCCTGGCATGGACTTTTCCAGCTATTTCAAACTAATTTGATGGTTCTGGTTCCAAATCTGATCTCAGATTTACTCTGTCACATCCAGGGTTGGGGATTTTTTGGATTTTTTGAGAAAAAAATCAATTTTTGATTTTTTGGATTTTTTGGATTTTTTGAGATTCGTGACGTCACGCGAATTATAATTTGTAAACAAACTTTTTTTTTTTTAAGTTCGATTAGGTATTATTTTTAACCCTAAGCCCTATATCTGAGTTCAAAATCTTAAAATAGGGCTTATAGTCTATGACACAATGAAACATCAACACTAAAGAGTGTTATTTGTAATAATGATAATATATTACATCAGAAATATAAGAAACATGTTTGAAACATGATCTTTTGTTGACATTTTTATAATGTAGAAATTTGAAACAGAGTAGCCTTGCTATGATATTATTATTCTAATTTTTTATTTCTATTGAAGTTAAATCACTTAAATATCCAAATAACTAAAAAAATATATATAAAAAAGCAAAAAAAAAAAAAAAATTCTGGTATGGACTTTTCCAGCTGTTTTATACTAATTTGAAGATGCTGATTCCAAATCTGATCTCAGATTTGCTCTATCACATCCCATTTCTATGCAATCGGCAAATCCCATTTTCATGGATTTTACCCGAAATTAGCACTTTGTCACTGATGATTGCAAGTTGTTGCGAGTCAGTGACTGCTTTAGTGATAAAAGATGGTGTTGTATTTGGACAATAGTGTGTTTATTAATATCATTTTATGTACATTTCACAATTTATTACATTATTACATTATTACATATTACAATCATTTTATGTACATATCACAATTTATGTAATATTTTTCATTTGCAGGTTGTGATCTAACAATGGCTACAACATCCGAAAGAAGGAGATGCCGTAATGACACAGATATCTTCTGCTACATCTGTGGGAGCTTCACTTTGCAGGATCAAAGGCGCAACATTAATACCTTTGTCAAGAGGGTGTATCTTGCCTACTTTAAAGTAGGACTGGGAGACCAAGACAAATATTGGGTTCCTCACAAAGTGTGCAAACGTGTGTTGAAACTTTGCTATCATGGTCTAAAGGAAAGAATGCTAAGCTGAGATTTGGTGTGCCAATGGTTTGGAGAGAACCAACAAACCATTTGGATGACTGCTACTTCTGCCTTGTCAATGTAAAAGGTTTCAATAAGACAAACAAACACCACTTACAATACCCAAATATCCCATCTGCCAGACGACCAGTTGAACACTGTGAGGAAATACCTGTGCCTGTATTTACTGAGCTACCGGAGATTGATGTTGAAAATATCAGTTTACCTTCTTCTACAGATGATGAGGATGATGCTCTGACCGAATATACGCCATCTGTTGCAGATTCTGATACAATTGCTATGTTTAGTCAGCCTGAATTGAATGATCTGGTAAGAGATTTGTATTTGCCAAAGCAGTCTGCTGAATTGTTGGCTTCCAGGCTAAAAGAGAAAAACTGCTAATAAAACTTGGGTTAATGAAGCAATTCGTCAAAGCTCTTGATCACACTGGAGACTGCTTCAGCTATATTTTTTCAATCTTTCCAAGTCTCAGTGCCGAGAAGAAAAAGGCAGGAATATTTGATGGCCCTCAAATAAGAAAACTCATCAGGGATCCACACTTTGTTACAACAATGACTGGGTAAGAGTTTGGAATGCATTCTCTGATATGCACAGAATTCATTTGAGAACAGGAGACGGACAACTACCGAAAGATTGTGGAGGAGCTGCTCTTTGAGTTTCCAAGCACTTGGATGTAGAATGAGCATCAAAGTTCACTACTTACATAGTCACTTGGACGACTTTCCAGAGAACTTGGGTCACGTGAGCGAAGAGCAAGGTGAACGCTTTCATCAAGACATTAAAGTTATGGAAGAACGTTACCAAGGCCGATGGGATGAGAGACATTCCACAAGCTGTACATCGGAGATCGTCAAAGAAGAGGTCGTTTATGCAAATGTAACATCACTATTGTCAATTTACATTTTTGTACATATTTTCCTTAATTTCACATGTCAATTCTAAAATGGTAATAAGCATTCACTCACATTTATATGCATTCACTACCACAACTTTGTGATACAGATCATTAAATGTATTTTTTATTATTATTGTATATTGTATCTTACCTTATTCTTGTCTGTAAGTCTGTTCAGCTCTTCAAAAAATTATCATAAATTTGCTGTTTATTTTAAACTGCAATATGTGATATCTCAAAAACCTGATGTGATAGACAAAACCGATGAAAGATTTGGAATCAGCACCCCAAAATTCATACTTTAAACACCGTTTGTACCTGTATTCACAGAAAAATGTTGTTGACCAGTGTAATAATTATTATCAAATCAAATCAGAGAATTCTTTACTCAGTCAAAAATTAAAATATTTACAACATTGCACTTTTAAATTTACAAATATAATGACAATGAATTTTGATTTGATTGGGATGTTTTGGTGGCAATTTCGTCATAGGAGCTCATGTGTCGTTTCTCAGAGTATTTATTATAGGCAAACTTCTATTACATTAATTTTTAACAATATATAGACAATATATACATGCAACTGCTTATATATATATATATATATATATATATATTTATTATATGTTATATTAAATATATAAATTATATATTGTATATATATCTATATTATATATATATACATTTTTTGTAGAGAAATATATATAGCATATTTATTACATATATATATATATATATATTATATATATATAATATATATTATATAATATATATATATAGATATATATATTTATATATATATATATAATATATATATATATTTATAAAAATATATATAAAATATATATATATATATATATATATATATATATATATATATATATATATATATATATATATATAGATATCTAATTATATAAATATATATATATAATAATATATGTATATATATATATATATATATATATATATATATATATATATATATATATATATATATATATATATATATATATATATATATGTAATATATGTATATATATATATATATATCATATATATAATATATATATATAATATAATATATATATATATATATTATATATATATAATATATGTATATATATATATATATATATTATATATATATATATATATATATATATATATTATATATAATATATATAATATATATATATATACTATATATATTATTATGTTTCTAGCACTCTTATAATCCTTATTTGCAAAACAACAATATTGTAGCATCTGCCTTACGTTGTACTCACTCAAACATTCAAGTACTTCTTTCATTCAGTTTATTCAAGGAGGATGCAATTCACGAAGTATAAGTTGTGTAGGAACCATAGGCAGAAGGGATACCTTCAGGACCATCGCTTCATAGCTCATAAAACACAGATATCGCATCTTTGGTTGAAATTTCTATTTTAAGAATTTTTGTTGCAGGATAATAAGGAGATATCAACGGAGTCGATAATTTGGAATTAGATTAAAAGCTTTGTAGGGAAAGTTCAGCATTCGTATAAGATAGGCGGTTAGTGATGCCGTCGCATGAACATGAGGAGGAAAGAGGGCATTGAAGCAAAGTTAAGGTTGACTATTTGCCAAAGGACATAATGAGAGTGAGGAATATTTATATATTTTGAGGAGTAAAGATCTTTAAATGTTACAAAGAATTAATTTAACACGATTTTCGGATGAAATTCTATTAGGTTTTATTAATTTGGGTATATATCTCAGTTGACTACTAGTATATGCCATTATGATTTATTTTTAAAATATATTTATGAAGAGAGTAATAATTTAAAAATGACTATAAGTATAGTTCACTTATGTTTTATTATATTATTAATAATATTTAGAGAATATTGTATAGGGAGGTACACTCACTGATATTATTATGAACTATTATAGAGTATTATATATATAGTATACTTTTTAATAGGGAATTTCAAAAGTTATAGACCTATATATTAATCACTATATAAGTCATAATCTTTAATTTATAATTACAATTTATATATAAAAAGCATTAATCCACTAGAACATATCACTTATCAGATTGCATAGTACATAATTGATATTACATTCTACATTTATTGAGTTTGTAATTCCTTAATAACAATGGGAGGAGTAATTCAGTATTAAAATATATACTATATATATATTATTCATTAATTCTTTATATAAATATTAATTATAAGAGTATGATACTAATATGATTTAAAATACTCTACTAGATATTGCTTTTTTACCTTTATTAATATTTAGAGGATCACACATGATACATACCTTAAATTATTCAATGTACATATAGTCATAATACAATTAAAATATAATATCAAAGCGAAAAAAACAATTTATTTACATTATTTATGAATCTATATTTATTCTTTCCCCAAATTTTTTTATATTTTATCTAACGTGACACTACATTATATTAATTAAATAATTTGATATTTCATTTATATAAATGCTTATAATAAGTCATGTTCTATACTAAGATTTATACATTGGAAATATATTAATAATTATAATAATTATATAAATATATTAATATTAATAAATAATATATTAATTATTATATATTAATTTAAATATATATTAATTTAATCAATATATTAATATAATAATATTATTAAATATATAATTTATTATTATATATATATATTAATATTATACATAATTACTATATATTATAATTATAATATATATGTATAATAATATAAATATTATTTAATTAATATATAATATATATTATATATATTATATAATAATTATATATATATCTATAAATATAACTCTCAGGGTAGAGTACATTTCATGAGAAAATAATTTAATGACAGGCGGAAATAATATTAAATTATAATAATAATATATATATCTATCATACACCTAAACACATAGTATTCAAAATATAATATTAATATTATTAATATAATATAATAAATATATAATAAAATATATTATAATATTTATAATATAGTGGGTCCATCTAGAGACATTATATAAACTTACGAATGATATTTTAAGAGTCTTATATATTACGGTCTTATATAAATAATTTAAGGCTTATTATTCACTAGTTTATATAGTCATTTAATATTGTATATCTTATGATTTAATATTGTGAGGGTATTATACAAGTTAATGCCGATACGCTGGTTGAATTAGCAATCATTTTAATATCCTAATCCCTCAGGTTCTTATGTGGCATCATCATTTATGCTTTATATATAAATTTAAGATTTATTTAATATTTAGAAAGTATGATATACATACTATTGACTACATAGCTGCTTGATTATTTCTATTTATATAATATTTTTATCGCAAACTCTTATATGTTATATTTTAATAATAATATATTAGGAAGTGACAAGGTTCTATGCATTATATTTAAGTATGCCTATTATATAATATAGTTAATATATTTTTAAATAATTATATTATGGGGAGTACAAGTTATAACCTAGTAGTTATGCTTGTT
The DNA here is from genome assembly GCA_015478945.1 of Trachelipus rathkii. Lineage (NCBI taxonomy): Eukaryota > Metazoa > Arthropoda > Malacostraca > Isopoda > Trachelipodidae > Trachelipus > Trachelipus rathkii. The sequence continues at coordinate 39,232 of JABUQX010021992.1, forward strand.
CATTATATATATTGGGTATTAGGATGAGGAACCTACATAGTAGTATCATGAGAGTTCTTAAATTAATATATAAGGAGAACGTCACAGTGACACTTACTTACCTAAGTTTCTGCTTATATATAATGTATTAACTTTAAATACATTCTCGTTGGGGAATATATTACTATTAGAGTTCTTTATAACATTTGAGAAGTACACTTTATATAGCCAATTAGTCTCTGTTCTTATTACAAAAGACGGGTACCTCGCTTTAACCCAGTTTGCTATTATATGTTATCTATATATTTTTATATTAATTTTGATCTATTATATACCTTTTACTTCAGTTTTGCATCATTAGACATTATCTAAAATATACCTTATAGGTAGGCACTCTATCGTATACCGGTACGATATAGCAACCTATTTCTATATAAGGCTATTAAGCACTATGTTTTATCAGTTACTATCTATTACTTCTATAAACGAGCTATCTATTAAACACTAATACGCATCTGACAACTGATGAGCAAGTCCTAAGTAACGTCAGGACTTTAAGTTGAGTTACGGGTGTAATTTTAAATAGAGTTAGTGGAGATACATCAGAAAGTATAGAAGAGAATATCCACAGCATGAATATAGAGCGATTAGATGGAGCAAAGATAAGAAGTAAGGAGTAACACCTAATATATATAACGGATCTATTCTAGAGGATTAGATTGCTAATTAATATTAATTCAATCATTAACTAAATACTATCAATATTGGTACCTGATACAGCTAATCCCTATTCATTGTGATGTCTACAGAGAAGGTCAGTCTTAAAAGGAGGTAGGCACACTCGAGTAGGATAGCTCACTATCAGAGCATCATTATAATATAGCCGACTATACTGATAATAATATATTATACTTTATTATGCATAAAGAGTAATAATAAGCCTCAACATACGAGAGTGAGGCAGAGTCAAAGATATAGATGGAGTATCTAATGTAGTATCTTAAGTAAAATGTAATCAGTACAGAGTATATTTATTATAGTCTTATTAGAGTGAACACTCATTTGACTATCTAAGACTACTACACTTATCCTAGTAATACCTAGGTATGATATGTCTCACCTAACACAGTAATTATAGTAGATAGAGTCAGGTCTAACACTATATCAAGTAGGACGAGCAGATGGCCCTATTGTATATAATTACTGAGATTTGTTATATGTAGTGAGGAGACATGACGAATGAGAGGAGTGAGCTAGAGCGACCTATAATCACTATTATACTGAAACTTCTCAGTGATACTCATAGTTTATCTTTCTGTTGATTAGTAGGCCTTAGAGTCTACTGTATACAGTCAATATCACTCGCGTTTGTTGCTTGATCGAATTTAGTATATTATCTCCGTAGTTAGATACTAATATTTTACTCCATTTTTGAGGCTTTATTGATAAGTTAGTCAATTTGATTTACATTATATTATGTGTTCGAAATACAGTTAGTAGAGAACTGGAGTAACAGTCGTCACATAAGAGTGACGGATAGGTGTGTATAGTATGTCATTATGTATATATAATAGTGTAGGATCTTAGAAAGATAAGGGTAGAGTCTGACACCGAGAACTTATTATAAATTCTAATACAATTGGACTTGTATTTCTCATTGTACCAACATAGCTTTTGTATCACCACTTTCTTCGCGATCTCTTTATACAAGAATTATTTATACGAGAGTATGTGAGTCCTAGCATCGAGTGGATGACACTATAAGTATTATGCTGAGATGAGTATTTTTAAAGATATGAGAACATATTTACTATAAAGATAGTCAATAGAACGTGTGAGTGAGGGAGCAGATAATTATTAGATAAAATTAAAGTGATAGAATGTATAAGGGATACGAGTTCATCGTACTATCAAAGTAGTTGAAGATCATGATAGTGTCTTGATTATGTATACTATTGGAGGAGAAGATTAGCATTAGGGGATCCATAAATGTATGCAAAATGAAACAAAGCCTAGGCTATACTTTATAAATTATTAAGTGGAATATTAGATACGATGTGATCGGAATGATCCAGAAAATACTGAGGTATAGCGTTTTTACTGAGTAATCATCCTACATTATTTTCAGGTTATTTCTATGTTCTATATATTAACCATTGAGAGTCAATTAGAGATCCTCACATTATGATATTAATTCTTTTATCATGTGAGAGATATAGAAGATAAGCACATTCAGTATCGATACAATCAACCAGTCTAGCCTGTAGTATCTGATGTAGTATTATTTGAAAAGAAATACTAGACGGATGTATAGTAATGTCAACCAAGATGAATAGGCAGTGTTTACACTCCTCTATAGGTGATAGGAGGCTTGTGAGGAGTAAGCAGTGAGAGCTTACTATGCATATTAACGCGAGCATGCCTATAGTTCATAGTATTCTTCTCGCTTCTCATATTATATATTATGTCTATTTAGTGCAACATAGCTAGTATGGACTCTATGTGCTCACTATATGTCTTCAAAGAGTATATAATCATCTATCTCACCGGAAGTATACGATTAATAGAGTCTAGAGAAAACTATTAAAAATCATGAGTTTAATTATATGGAAATGATATAATATATCAACCTAAGTTAAAGACACCTTTACTGTAGAGTACTGTCACGAAAAAGCACGAACTTGAGCTAAGATTCAGATAGTAGGATATGATAGATTCATTATAAAGGTGAGTGATAAATTACCATATGCTGATATAAAGGAAATATGTTAAGAATATTAGATCTATATTAAGATAGATATTGTAAAGCGGAGTGTTTAACTAATATAATACTACTAGTATGAAGAGTCTGGCTGTAAGAGGCTATAATATATTAGTGGAGAAGGATAAGTTATTATTAGATAGTGTAAAAAGATGAGCGAGCTATTCTATACTAATTTAATTCGGAATCACTGGAGTATGAGAGACCATAGGTATCACGCACATCCACACTGAGTTAGTAGTTAAAGTGAGTATTTTAAGTTAATTTAAATGAGAGTAGATAACATAGAGATAATAGTTTGAATAAACGAGTAGGAGGAATGATGGGGCCTCGTCATCGGAAGCCAATCTTATCCATTCAATAATAAACTCGTGAGGATTGATATTGACCTTATCACCTCGGTAAGATCCCACAATGTACTTTCTTAAAGATCATGTTATTGAGACGATCTCTGGAGTTGAGCCATGCTACACTTCGGAGATTGTATATATTATAATGATATAATTCAAATGTGACGAGGATATGATATAACATAGAGAGGCACATTTCACACTGAGATATTTGTAACGTGTTGGATGGATGTTATGATAAGATATCTCAGGATAGTTGCGAGTCTATCTACGTTGCGAGTCGTCAGTTATTGAATGAGATAAAGTAGCTTGTATAGTGGCAGTGTGACATGAGATTTGGCGGCTTATTCTAGTTATGTGAGAATAAATTCACCTAGAGTACAAGATAGCGCATTCTAGTATATACTGAGATATAAGAGAGTAATGATGAATGGTGTTAATATCCTATGAGTAAAATCTCGTTAGTTAATAGCTTTATACACGTTTGTAAATGTTTACAAGTATTTCTTAGCGTCTTATATTATATAATAGTAATTGGTAGTCTAATTAGCGAGATGGATTCCAATATCACTAAGTTTATAGAACCATATAGGACGCCTTTGAGTTTTTTTGAGTAGACACTATTCTGAGTTATTAAGCCTATAGTGCTCAGCGTCAACGTTACGAAAGAGTAATCTATGCACACGTATTTCTATGTTTTATAGTATTAGTCACTTTTTCATTAATTAGTCGGGAGTGGAGTTATAGAGAAGGGCACACGAATATTTATGCTGCGAGCGCGACGTTCAGATTATCTTTATTAATTAAGAGGCAGATTGTATCATGAGCTCTTATAGAATTGAGCCCTACTATAGACATCAGTGAGTCTATACGAATTCTGTATACACTTATGGTTATATATTGATGTATGAGAAGTAGACAAGACTTTTAATTAATATGGAGCGTACATGAGATGAAGACTATAGAACATATGCTGTCATTTGTTTCTTTATTTAATGGGAGTCACGTATATCCAGTTGTCTCTGCATCTATTCTTTATAAACTTGCCACCATGAGATCTTAGTTACATAAACTAGACCAGTTAGCATGATCTCATCTCTATAGATGTGTAGCGAAGTACGAGCGAGTATACATTACAAGTTAAATCTTGCGTTTCACAACTTGTGAGGTATTAGCGTAGATTATCTCTCTCACTACACTGTACCTAACGTATGTCCTTATATTCACGCTGAACTAGATCCTAAGTTGACGAAATCCATAAAGCACGTAATTTATGTAGCTACTATAGAGATTGGGAGATGTTTTATGGATCCAAAGTAGTAAAGTCACTTAAAATTGTTTGGTAAAAAAGTATAAGATTAATAAGTATATATTTTATATATGTGATAGTATTGAGGATATTAAACTTTACACAGTCAATAATATAAGGTATATATTAATATATATATAATTAAAGCAGTAGACCAATTAGATTGTTAATATTATATGAAAATCTTGTCCGACTATGTATAGATTATAAAAAATTAATGATCCAATGTAGGCATGTAGTTAACAATTAAGTATTATATAAATATATATAATTAATATATATATATATATATATAATAATAATAAATATTATAATTATATATAATTAATATTATAATATTATAATAATATTATATTAAATAGAATAATAAAGCCAAGACAATTCTCCTTTGTAAATAACCTTATCATTAATATATTGATATATTAATTAAATTAATATATAATTATAATTAATATAATATATATCCATATAATATATATATATAATTAATTAATTAAATAAATTTTATTTAATTTAAAAGTAGGAGTATACACTGCTTATATAACAATTCGAGAATGTGAATTTTAGTACATTTTCACTAGGGTCCATATATTTTATAATATATAAAGTAGTACTTCTATATCCTCTGTATGTCTTATGTATATCTATTTGAGATAATTGAGGGTTATTTAACGTTATAAAAATCCATATTTTAAAGCTTGTTTCTTACAATATATTTTAGTTGAGTGAAAAATTTAAAAATTTACGTATTCAGATGATGGTTATCTTTATTCCATATATTGTTAGATTATAAGTAAACTATTAATAATGAGACCTACCTAACTATGCTATTGTTACTTTATTTTTTTCAGTTTTCCTTGTTTTTTTATATTTGAGTGAGTAGGTCTTACGTTGAGACCGTAAGTTGCCTATGATATATTATCATATTTAGTAGGTCTACGTTACCTTATAATATAACACCAGTTTAGATCTATGTTCTTTTATATTATTGGGTATTTATAATATGAGGACCTATACACTATAGATTTGCTGGTTTCTTATTAATATATTTTAGGTGAGAGTTACAAAGTGACTACATTATAATATAAACACCGTACTTGAGCTTTGAGTTTCTTATATTATATTATAGTCAGTATTTGAGTTAGCTTATTTATTAAATATTTAGAAAATTTCAAACTTAAAATTTGATTCTTGTTTATCTACTGCAAACATAGTATATATACATATTATATATAACTAGATTACTACAGTATAAACACCAGTTGACTTGTTCATATTAATAATTTAAGGGATTCATCATGATACCCAAGTTTGAACTTTTTCCTTTACATATTGGGTCTATAGTGAGATAGACCCAAGTTCTTGTATTTTAAATACTACTATTGTACTAAGATATTATTCTTTTTATCATATATACAGTATTATTATCTATACTGTTGATATCATTATTAATTATTCTTAAGTATAGCTCTATAGTTTTTTTAGCAATCTGATCCATAAGTCATACATAATTATATGAAGCAATTACATTGAAACCTTTTTTTGCACTTACGTCAATGTTTTTCTATGAGAGCTTTAGTAGCTATATGGAGATTGTACTTAATTAATTAATTATAACCCTCTGGCCTCTCACTTATTAGCACTTAATATAAATTATATCAATAATTAAATATTTATCCTATATTTTGGATGAAAAGTCGAGATCATCCATATACATATACTTATATTTTAATAATTCTATTCATATAGAATAATCTGAAAGAAGAATAAGATTTCCAATATATATTTGGATTTAAAAGAACGTTTGATAAACTTCAGACACGTTTGAAATCCATATCAAAGGTATAGTAATAAATTTCTTATTATATAATGAGTCTAATTGCATAACTAAAAAATACCATCTGAATATATAATATGAATTATTGACTTTTCTAGAGTGAGTCTTTAATATTAGTGACTTAATCTTTACTGTTGCTTATGTTTCTTTAGATTAATTTTATTAGTGGGTGATTAACTATTAACCTACATATTTGAGCTTGTATTCTTCTAATTTTTAGGGGTATTAATTTACCAATATGATTAGGTACTTTATAATTATTGCAAGATTCGAACCTATTACACTCAAGCTGCTTATTTTATTTTAATCTATATTATTTAACTTTTCTTAGTATATTATTTATATTAATTCTGAGGGTCAGTCTCGTAACTCACTTTAGATCTGTCTTAATGTTATTATTTATAATAGGTCACGTTATCCATTAAATTCACCTAGTTATGATCACTATGTATACTTTAAATTTAGGGTAGTTTAAGGTGAGTAGATCACCAAGTTGCTTGGATTTTTATATTAATTGGGTAGTCAAGTGACACCATAAGAGTATTAGATACTTAATGTGATTTAGGTAGCTAGTCTGTATATTCGATTTTATTTATATTATTCAGGATCAATTTATTTCTTTAATAACATTGGAGTCTAATTGACTCCAATATATTGATTTCTTACTAAATTAGTTGAGTAATTACGTCTAAATTTCCAGTATACTCTTGGTATCTCTTTTGAGTCAATATGGTATATGATAAACTCTCTACAGTTTAGCTTTTTTCACCTCTTATATTTTCACGGATGGTCACAGATGTATCCCGTTATCCTTCTCTGTACACATCTGTGCAAGTTTCTCTATTATTATCTTAATAACACGTTTTGTATATCTATTAATCACGTGATCAATATATATATAATATATTATATATATACTCTAATTATTAGCTATTGTTCTTAATGCTAAGATTGCCAGATTCATTGGGAATTAATATATAATTATATTAATTATATATATATATAATATATATATATATATATAATATATCTATATAATATAAATATTTAATCATATATATATTTAATATATTTAATATATTACTTTAATATTACTAGTGTCAAATATTAACATATTAAATATTATAAATAATACTTAATTTATATATAAATCATATATTATATATATTATAATTTTTATAAGTTGGTCAACTGTTACTTAACATTACATGGTATCATGAAATATAGATACTTTATTTCATGAGGTATCTATATTTTAAATTTAGGCTTCTTATATCTGTTAGCTTGTTCTATGATAAAAGGGTTTTACGTTATAAACCCTATATTGACATTATTCTTATTCTTTAATATATTATAGGGATAGTTTATTTTATTAAACATTATTTGTATGATTCATATTAAATCTTAATATATTATTAGCGGTTACACTATGATCCACATTAACTCAGCTTTGAACTTTATGATCTATTATATATATTTTATTCAAGTATTCACTTGTCTATTTTTATTATCTTTCCTTTATATTTGGAGTATTCCATATTCGTAGACCTATTATCACTAGTTGCCCTGATTTATTTTTTAATTAGGTATAACAAAAAGTTAAACTTCTGGAAATAAATATTTTTATAATTATGGGTAGAGGACCCTAGTTGCTTAAGTGATATACTTTAATTAATATATTTAGGGGTATCTATGTGAAATTCAAATTTAAATTAATTTAAATTGTTTCACTTATTTATATTTATAGTTATCTGAAAAACATATTTCTGACAAAAATTTTATTAACATTGGAGTTACACGTATGTGACCATTGTTTTTCTATATAAATATATGAGTGATCAAACTGTAATACATAGATTTAGTACTTTTGAATTATTATCTTTATTAAATTTAATATGTGAGTCATTTAAGATTACCTAGATTATATGCTTGTTCCTATATATAAATAAAGGTGAATTCACAGTAAACTCTAGATTACTTAGCTTTTATTAACATTGTCCTTGATTATCTTTATTATCTCATTTTAACGCTCATGTTATCTATTATAAGTTGAATCATATATAAATCTCAGTTATTAGCTTGATTCTTATAACATTATATAATGATTCAGTGTATCACTTTGTGAGTAAAATTTAATAAACCTAAATATAATATATTTAAATATTTATATAATATATATATATTAATATTAGTATATATTATATAAAATATTATATATAAATTATAGAATGTTATATCAAAAATCTTATATATATATATATATATATATATATATATATATATTTAAATACTATTTATATATATATAATATATATATTATTAAAATATATTTAATAATTAATATATATATTAATATATTATAATATTAAATATATATATACACCGTATCTAATTAATTATAAATAATATATATGTTAAATATATATATTAATTTATTAATTAATTATATATATATAATTATATATATTATATATATTATAATTAATATTATAATATTATTAATAATAATTAATATATTTTTTATAAATAAGTGTGATCATCATTGAGACTTATACTAAATCTTTTCCAATTGATTATTTATAAGTATATTGGTATACGGGTACTTATTATATATAAATGAGCTTATCTATTCACTGTAGTCAACTTATATGTTTCTATGAGTATATTATATGGGGATTTACGGTAATATATATAACTCACCTATTATGTACTTGTTTCTTAACATTAATGGGAGATTAATTTAAACCCTACATAGTTGAATGTTCTTTAATAATTGGTAAGGTCTAACTTGTAAACCCAGTACTGAGCACTCTATGTTTCTACTTTATTTAATATACTTTCTACGTAACATAATCTTGTTTAATTTATAAATATTTAGGGTTAGTCTATTAGTGGTAAATCACATTATATTAACTTAGATTTAATGCTCCATATGTTAATTATTTATATTTATATAAAATTATAAGTATTAGAGAACCAAACGGTTAATCACTCAATATTTATCACAGATTCATTTGTACATTAACTACAATAAATGCCCTTACGTAAGTTGAGTTAACTCCATTTTCAATTTGTATTGATATTATAATAATCACTTTTGAAGAGGTGTATATGGGTCACCATAGTTTTGCTGTGAATCTTATTATACTTGTGCGAAAAAAGTGCCACATCTATAGATAAAATATAAGATATTTAATATATTTTATAAATATCTCATTCATTCACAGAGTTAATTAATACAATTACTTTTATTTGGAGTGGTTTGTTCAGTGTGCGACATTAGCTTGGGGTGGAGTCTACTTTAGATTTAAGTCAAGAGTTTCGAAACTGCTAATTAAGGATATTTTAATAACACTAGTATTTTAATCACCACTTCACCAGTTTGTCTTATTGAGTATAAATTATTTATTAATTGATGACTCACTAGTGAAACAGTCAAAAGTGGATCACTTTTAACTTCTTATAAATAGCTTATATAAACTTAATAGTCAGCTTTATATTACTATTTTTATTCTTTATTATAATAATTGTACTACAAATTTAGTACACAGCTAAAGTTATTTGATATCATCAATAAGCAAGAAATTTGTTCTAGAATATAATTTGGATATAATATTAATTATATTAATATATTATAATTTATATATTATAATATATATATATATATTATTATTATAATAGATTATATATTATTAAAATTATATATTAATTATATAATGAACATTATAATATAATAATATATTATATAAATAATATACATTATATATAATAATTATACTATTATAGTCAATAAATTTGTGATAATTAATTCATGAGATAGATATATTTATTTAGATACGAATTATTACTCCAATATATAATAATATATATATATGATATACATATATATATACGAGATTTTATTTTACATTATTAATTCAAATGTTACACGATCCCTTAAATTATATTATACACTCATTATAGTATATATATATATATATATAACTAAATATATATATTTAATAAATAATTATTTTATAAAGTGTAGTGAGATACACCATTGAGCTTAAACTATAGTATTAGGATTTAGTACTTATTTCGGTCTTATAAATTAGGACTCTTATTCCATTTACTGTTATGATTGTTCTTGATATATTGAGGGTTTCGATACCCATTATGCTTGTTCTTTACATAATTGGGTAGTTATTTTAACCCACCATGTATTGATTTGAGTTTATTATTATATTGTAGGTACTTTAGACCCAGCTGTTCTTGATTATTATTATTTTTATTTCAAGTTTCTTTGATATTTTTATATATTGGGGTCAACTGACCCCAGTTTGCCTGTTATTATTTTTATATAAATTTTAAGAGGTTAAATGATTTATCACGTGACACAAGTTGCTTGTTCTTTATATTGGGAGTTAAGGGGACCCGTTGCTGGTATTCTTTTATCTTGGGGTCAAGTGATCACCAGCTGCTTTCATGTTCTTTTATACTTTAGTCAGTTTACGTGTTCTTATTAACATATGGAGTCACTTGACCACATTTGTTTTAGTTTATCTATTATTTATATGGGTCACCGATATACACCCAGTGTTAGCTTGTATTTATAAATTAGGGTCAATGTAACATCAATGTACTTTTATATATCCTTTATACTTTTGAGGTCAACGTGAACCCTCATGTTATACTTATGCTTTCATATTGTACTAATAGTTTCTATTTTTTATTACGTGTTCGATTAATTATACGCTGTTCCTCTCGTTATCTTAGCATGTTATTCTAGAGTGCAGGATTTTGCTTTCACGAATTACTATATTCGTAACTCATATATATTATATAAGTAAAATAATATATATTAATATATATATACTACTTTTGTATATTTTATTAATTTCAATATATATATAATCACATTTATACATACATAACTAATATATAATTATTAATTAATATAATTACTAATATAATATATACACACGTATATATTATACTATATAATAAGCAATTATCGATATTATTATTATATTATACATGCGCGGATGAATAAATTATCAATAAATGATAAATATTATAGTATATATATTTTATTAAGTCGGACTACTAGCTAAACTCGATGTGATTTTTAATAATTTTATCGTAGATCCATAAAATTGAGGCATTTACCGTTCTGAGTTGCTTGTTCTGTGAATAATGTGGGTAGATCTTAAGCTGACTAAACATCCATGTATTTAGACACATAAGCTGATAATCTTTACTCTACATTGGGCTATGTTATATTAAAAATAATCCTTGATTGTGAGTTCCTCTTTAATTGAGATAAGATTTGACCTAGCTCATTCCAAGCTATTTGTTCTTTTTATATCTTTTTCATCTGTTTCTTGAGTGTTTTTTTGATACTTGGGGTCTATCGTGAACCTACATAGTTGCGCTGATCTTTTGTATAAATTAGGGTCCCGTATTACCCAGTTATCTTGTCTTCTTTATATTAGGGGAGTAGAGGGTTAGGGATCAGTCACTCAACAAGTATTGCCTGGTTTTCATTTATATATTAGGGGTTCAAGAGATGATCCTATTATGACTTGACTATCTATGTTTTATTTAATTATTTGTCGTTTTTAACCTCGATGTCTCTTCTATATTACACATTGAGGTCAGATTCAACTTGATCACTATATATATTTGTTTGTTTCTTATATCAAATAATGGGTCACAGTTAAAAATAACCCTACTAGTTGCTTGTTTTTCTATTATGAATTAAGGGTACATGTGAGTACCCCAGTTAGCTTTTTTCTCTTTATATATAATTAATGTAAGTCGCGTGAACCCTAACGTATGATAATCTATGTCTTACCATTTGAGTCAGTTATTCTTTTTTCTTTTCGGTATTTAGTTTATTCAACGTGAACACATTGCTTGTTTCTTAAATGCATAGTATGCCTTAGATTAACATTTGGGAAAATATTTAATATAGATATTATAATGAATAATATTGATTATATATATACATATTATCCATACTATATAAGGATACCTTAATATATAATATTTATTATAATATTAATTAAAATTATTATTAAATAAAAGCTGAATATTATATTATACATTATAATTAATATTAATAGAACAATATAAAACGTATTAATAAGTAATATTATACCTATATGAGCGCACTAATTTTAATACATCGTATAGCTTCATATATATAATAAGTACTTATTCATTATATAATACAGTAATTTGATATAAGATGAGGCACTGCTGTAAACTAAGTTCGAATTTAAGACTATAAGGTCACTACTATTCTGGGAGGTCATTTTGTTATTTAATATTAGTGACTTTCTCTTACTGTTGCTTCCCATATTGATTTTATGAGGGATTACTGAGATACTCCATTTGCACTTGTTTTCTCCATAATGGTGAGTTATTCTTCACTCACCCACCAGTTATTGATGGTATCTTTATATTGTAGGTCACTTACTTGTATTACCGCCCATGATAACTTGTCCTTTACTTTAATTTTTTTTATTCACAGTTTTCTTGTTTATTTTTATATTGGGGAGATCTATCGTGACTATCTACCTCTATAGACTTGATTTTTAAATATTAGGTGATACTGTTTACCTCTGTCCATTTATGCTTGTTCTTTATTATTAAATACAATTTGGAGAGTTAGATTTTAGGGGAACTTCCATAAGTTATGCCTGATTTTCTTATTTTATATTGAGGAGGTCATTATTGTACCCCAGCATGCTTGTATCTTTATATTAGTAATACTTTCACAGTGTGTGTATTAGGTACATTCTTTATTATTATATACTGTATGGATATCAGACTCTCGACGCCTACTTCTGTTGGGGCCAGTTGCTCAGTGTGAGTAATGGTGATTTATACGCTATTTGAAAACCAAGATCTATGATTGTAGATCTGATCATTTGATATCATATTAATAGTCTTTTCTGATATATAACTACAATAAGTTGCCTTTTCGCCTTTATATCATAGAGTACACGGCTCGAGCTAATACTTAACATTGTTAGGACCTGACTCTTTTGCCCTTTTGATAAATAGATTTGGTGTTCTTTTATTATCGTTCACTACAGGATTGTTCAACAGATGTTACATTTTTTATAACTTACTTTTAAATATTAATATATTCTTTCTGTGTTCGTTATAATAGCATGTTTATATCAAATAGACAATTGGGAAATATATATATCTAATTACGTCAAGGTTCTATTCCTAATATTTAATATATTTCTTATTTACAGTTAGATCCACCCGGTGACTAACAAATCTACGTTTATATATGATTTATTTCGTCACCCTTGAACGTTATCATTACACATATAAGTCAATAATGTATATCTAACTTAGATATATAGTATACCTAATATTTCAAAACCCTGACACTCTCATATAATCGGTTGATAGAATAGGTTAGTAGATATCAGTTTATATATTTATCAATTTTCCTTCTTATTAAAGTAATTAATAATATATAACTAGAACACAAACTTCAACGTCTCTATCACAACCCACATGAAATTACTTTTGTTTATTACCAGTAAATTTATTTATGTTTTTCTTTCATTTCATTCTCAATATTTAAAGCTAAATCTTTTTTTATAAGTGAGGCACCTACATAGCGAGGCATAACCAATTGCGATGAGAGACTATTTAGTAACTTTTAGAGTATTCTTGTACAAAAAATTCAAGACCGACACTGTACTAATATGATTATTGCATGAATATCTTTGAATTATTATGTGGGATCTTCAAGATAACCAAATATCGTGTTGATATCATTAATATAGTTCTATACTATATAATGAGGATGAATTTATAATTATATTATTTAACGTACTTCATATAATCAATAGTGATAATTAATGATCTTCTGAAATAGAATTAAATTATATATATTTAATTATATATAATATATTAATTATATATTGAAATTATAAATAATGATAATAAATTAATAATAATATTAAGTATATAATTTATAAAATATATATAATATATTATAAATTTATATAATTAAATAAAATCACTTAATCAATTAAGACAAAATGTAACATTTAATAATAAAAATTAATCACATAAATATTATTATGATATAAAATGGAGTAGGATCACATTCATGACTAAATCATACGATGGTAAATTATTTAGTAACATTAATTATCGAGAGGTCATTAAAAATTACGAAGCTCTTCTTCTGTGCTGTTGTGATTTCTTGATATTGGGGTTTAAAGGATACCCATTTTCCTATAGTACAATTCATAATATATGAGGGTAAATAATAAATAAACCAACTAAGTTATGAGATTAGGCTCGTAGATCAAGCTCTAATTAATTTAAGATCACATTGTAACCCCAGCATTGCTTTAAGTATCATTATTTTTTTATATTCAGTAATATATTTGTAATTTTTGTATTTGGTGGATGTATCGATGATCACGTACTATAGTTAGTGTCAGTAGTTTAGTAGTTTAAAAGTTTTAGATGAGGTTCACGATGTACCGTTAGTCCAGTGGTCCAGCTCTCGTAGATCTTTCATTGAGGTATTTAAAGGGAGTGAATCCCACTAGTATGTTAGGTTTATTAATTAGTATGGAGTGGATAGTCATGAACCCAACAAGATCTTAACTGTTAGTTTCAGTTTATAATTATTGTGCTCTTGTTTTACTAGATTATCTTATATCTGTCTTTTTGAGCAAAAGGGAAAAAATATACATATTTTAAGATATATCAATTATATAAAAAATTAAACTATTAATAACATCACCAATAATAATAGTACTAACATCGGTTGTTTCATTTATAATAATAGGGTAATGTAAAATACACTCCAGATATTATGACATAATGTCACTTTTAAATGCTAATTGAATAGAGGACGTTCAAGTGAACATCAGATTATTACCTATAGACTTTTAATCACACAATTCAATATATCAGATGTTTTACTATATTTTCATTTATCGATATTGTTATCATAAACGTAGTGAAGCATAAGGAATGTGCTTGATACATATAGAAATTAAGTCAGTTGACATGAATTCGCATGAGGAAATAATATTATAAAATTATAAAAATAAATTATAATTATTAATATAATTTATTATTATATAAATATTGTTAAGTTGAGTAGTTTAGTTAAGAGTTACGTTATTTCTTATAATCTAATTAGTTTGACTCCATGCTCAGTTAAATTAATTAATTAAAGAAATCAATAGAAATAACTAAAAAAAGTACGTATTAATTTAATTAATAAATTATTAAATTGAATAATAATAATAAAAATATTGAAATACATATAATTAGCAACTAGAAAAATATATTATAATTAAGTGAGACTACAACTAATAAAAATAATAAAATAAGTACAAATTCAGATACTTCAAAACTCGATGGATTTAGTCACTAATATATTTCAGTTGAGGTGTCCTTTTTCAAAATTAGAGTTGTGTTAACTTCATTCTGCATATTGTCCTTTGATATATCTCTTGATACTTTTTAAGGGTGTATACCATGTACCCATTTGCTTGTTCTTACATATTGGGGTTTATTTAACACCCCAGATTGATAGGTTCTTTATATTGAGGTCACTTGACCATGTTGCTTGTTCTTTATTTTTTCAGTTTCCTTGTTTTTAATATTGGGGAGTCTCGAGTGAAACCTAGTTGCCCTTGATTTTTTTAAATTAGGGTAACGTATCACACAAATGTATGCTTTTGATTCTTTATATTGGGATTAGATATAAGGTGAGTACCACCAGTTGCTGTTATTTCAAATAATAGAGTGGGGCCAATTACAAGTCGACTCACCCAGACTTGCACTTGTTACATATTTATATATTGTAGTAGTATTGTTGGTGTCATTTTTTACACATCTCTTGAGGAATGGTCAACTTGATCAGCAAATTAGTGTAGTCATAATATAATAACGCTGGGATCCTGTGTAACAAACACACAAGTTGGCGTTTGTGCTTGTTCTTAAATGAGGTCTCATCGTAAACATAACAATCACAGTCATTGGCTTTATGTAACCTATTCGTAATTTAAGGATGTTACGCTACCAGTACTTTGCTTTTACACTCATTGTCATTTCTTTTTTATCTTTACGTTTGTATTCATCACGATGACATACTGTACTGATATCATTAACTGAATCGTACGACACTAGTCTCCAGGCCATGTCATACTCATTTGGCAATAATTATTATAAGATATTTGGCAACTATGTATTTCATGTAGAGGTGCCGATTTGTCATGATACCGTATTAGGGACAACATATATCTAACCATTTATAATTAGTGAGTGAATCGAGATTCTTATAATTTTGAAATAGTCATAATAGACCTTATACAGTATAATATTTCTATATAGTACATATATAGAGCCTCAGGGCTTTATATTAATCAACTGTTGTGGTTTTCACATGCCTCACTATACCGTGAGACATATTAATATCGTTAGCTTCTATCGAGCTATAATAATAATCATATATAAATATATTAGGCACATTCATTAACTGTATATTATTGACTTGTTTCTGATATATGGAGGATTAAACGATCATAACCAATTTGCTCATTGAGTTCTATACTCAAATTGGAGTGTTTTATTTAAATGCAACCAAGTTATGTATAAGTGTACATTTTAATATGAGGTCAACTTGACCCCAAGTCTGCCATTGTTTCTTATAATTATATATTTTTAATCATTCATATGTTATTTATGTAATAAGGTACTAATTACTTAGGCCTATTTAGTTGTTACTTAAATATATAGGGAATCCAACGTTTAAACTAATACACAATAATATAATAATCTATAATAATATAATAATAATAATAATAATTCCAGTTGCTTTTCTTTATAATTGGGGATTAAAGTGAGACGCCATAGTTGCTGGATATTTTAATATAATTGAGAGTGAAGTACACTAAAATAAATAGATGATAATCACATCCAAGCAGTGCTTGGTTTATATTTTCAGATATATCTAATTGTTCATTATTCATAAGGAGTTACATTAAGACGATTATTAGTATGTATCTTTATAAATAGGGTCCACGTAAAACCAGAATCTGATATCGATTCTATTAATTAAATTAGGAAAATTAATATATACACACTCCAGATTCGCTTATTCACTCTTGAATATTAGGTGGAATATCATAACCAAGAATTGAACAGATGTTACTCTATGAGCTTTATAACACATTTCGAGATTGCATAGTTTCTTATTCTTTAATTCGATTATTATTTAATCAAAGATGACCCATACCTATAAATATAGCAATATATTGAGTTCTCAAAAATTGCGGTTTAGCAAATATTTTAATTGGGAAATTATATCAAATAATTAATAGAAAACTCATGAAACAATGATAATAATATATTAATTACCTAATTTAATAAGTAATATATTATTTTAGAATAATTAATAATAATAATAATAATTAAATATCATAATTTAATAATAATAATTATATATATATATATTATAAATATATAAATAATATATATAATATAATAAATAAATAATAATAATATATATAATAATAATAATATATGATATAATTATAATAATAATTTATAAATATTAATATATATAACTATTAACATTAATCGTGTGAGGAGACAAAATTAAATTAAATAATATATACCTAATTTTAAATATATATATTACTTAGTAATTAAATAATTTTATATATATTAATATAATATTAATAATTATATATAAATTATATAAATAATTTAACTATAAATAAATATATATCAAATATTTATATATTAAGTGGGAGAGTCAAATTAGCAAAATTAGAATGTGAATTTAATAGTACTTATCGAAGTCTTTAATTAGGATCTATACTTTACATATGATATATGAACTTGTTCTTGATATTGGGGTGATAATCATGAGTAAATCACATTATTAGCGTAATGAGTTTCTTACAATTAATTACGGTAAGTAGTTTATTTTAACCCAAGTATGATAGTTTATATTATTGATAGGAGTCACAATGAACTACAGCTGACTTGATTATTAATTTATTAATTTTATATATATTTCTTAAGTTATTATTATTATAATTATAGAGAGTCTAGTGACAATAATCAAATACATATGTAATTGATCATGTTTTTATAAATTAGGACAATAGATTAATTATCAATAAGTAGCAAAGTATAGTAGTTCTCGAGTATCAAAAGCCAAACTAAGAGTAATAGGAACCACCAAGATATTGAATCATCAGGTTTATTTATATTGTCTCGAGGACTGACAATAGTTCCGTACTCACGAGACTATCGTGTACTTTTATATTTGTTCCATTGTTGTTGGTGTAGTACCTTCACGTTGTATTACATTGGAGTCGTAGTTGATCCTCTAATGTTTTGTTTCTTTTATTTCAGTATTTCTAGGGCATCACGAAAATATAAACCTCTTGACTCTGTTTCCTCCTGTGTTATCTATTAATCAAGGGAATTGTGTAATCTCTTCACATAAGTTCATTACACTTATATTAATTATTGAAAGTGAAGTGAGATGTTACAACGGTAGATACCCAGTTATCTTGCTATGGTGACACATCATTCGTTAGTCTATATAATTTCTTTTGTATTATCTTTATACAAAACGTGACTCTAGTTGCTTGTTCTTAATGCAGTTTGCATATGATTATTCAGTTTGGAAACTACTATACTATTTCTATCTATCTATCTGAGGTTATCTTTAGAGTATATTCATTAACGATATTAATGTTTGAAAATTAATTAATGTATAAAAATACAGGAAGAACTATTTCGAGTAATATGCTATCTGCTTCTTCTAATAATTACTATATACTTGAATTTAATTTAATATATATGTAAATAAATTTATAGATATTAAGTTTGGGCAGGTATTAGCTATTTGTATTTATTTAATGAATTATGAAATAGTTACATTTATTAGAAGAAATGAAAAAGATGGAATATTCTAAAACTTTTAAATTTGATAATTAAAATTCTTATTTATAAGTGCCAACGTCTTTTAAAGACAATAACTCGAGAGGGAGTTTAGTTAACTGGGTCTTACTGGGTATCTAATATCATAATTAGTCTTCGTCTGATTGCTTGTTTCTTATACCTTTGGGGTTTACGGCTATATGCCACGCATTCGTATTGACATAATGCTTCTTCCTATTTTAAGCTTGGGAGTTGATTTATCACCGACCGTTAGTAATTGTGACTTGGTGTCTTTATAATTTGTTATGAAAGTCTCGACTTGACCCCAGCCTGCTTGTATCATTATTGGTATAGTTGTCTTAATTACTAAGAGTTAATGCTGGTGTTTTTTTATATTCGTGGGTGGTCTCGAATTGAAACCATACTAGATTTGCCTGTTTTTTAAATAAGGTTTCACTCTATGTAACATATAACAAGGAATATGCAGTTTGCTAATTTACTAGTATATCAGTACTCTCTCGTCTTTTAACCAGATTGCTTTGTTCTTTTTATTTGTTGACTTTGGGGACCCCAAGTTTGCTGGTTCTTCTATAATATAGGGGGTCATGATTGATCCATTATGTTCGCTCGCTTTTATATATTGAGTGATTATATGTTTCAGTTCATTTCTAAGCTCGTCTCACTTTACCATCTGGAGTCACTTGACCCATTGTTTGTTCTTTATATGGGGTCACGTAAACCCAGTTGCTTGTTCTTTATAATAGGGTCATTTAACCAGTTGCTTTTCCTTTATATTAGGGTCGCGTGAACCCAGTTACTTTGCTTTACACATTGTCCATTTCTTTTTCTTTTGTTTGTTGAGTCACTTTTGAGTCGTACATCTCAGTTGTCTTGTTTCTCTAATTAGAACGTTGCCCATTGATTATAATTCATTTGGGGTAAATTATAATTTTATGAAAATTATCTTTATAATTTTTATACTAATAAGAATGTATGACGTTTTTGTAAAGTTTTATAATGAGAAAGTCTGGAAACAGCTGATATCTAATGTATTGGACATAAACATCTAATTATTATTTATTGATTTGAAAATGCTGGTTTTTATTTGGATTCATAATGCTTTCACTCTTTTTCATCTTAATTTAAAATCTTGTGATTAATTATCTTATAAATACAGTTAGAATTATTAAGCATTTGGGTTTGAGAATTGAGCTTATTAAATAATATATACTATAATAGATATATATCTACTATAACAATACAATAAGGGTCTAGTATATAGATTACTTGATAGAATAACCTGTGAGTGGCAATATTATTTCTCAGTTATATCCGAATAACAATTAATTTATCACCTAAATTAATACATATCACTTAGAATATCATTCTTTCTATCTAATAAGTGAGGTGTCCTACTTGCTTAAACAACCATTGTAGTTCGAGATATGATTTTAGTACCTCTGATTTTCGAGAGTTTTTAATAATTCGAGGTCTTTCTCTCTGATTGATAGATGTTTCAGAATACTATTTGAGGTCTTACGATAACACCCCCATTTGTTGCACACTTGTTCTCTTCAATTGACATATATAAGCGCAGATGAGTTTGATCCTAAATAATAATAATGGAGTTATTAAACCCCAGTTGATAAATTTCTATATTTAAATCTTACTGTAGTTGACGGAAATGACATTTCTATCATAAATTTAACATTTTTTATACTGTTAACAGTTTGTTTCCTTCTTATATTAGCTTATGGTGACAAGTATAGATCTGTAATTATAGTCAAATTGTTTATTATATAAAAATATATAGGGATATACAGATTAACACTAATATAATAATAACTCATCAATTGACTTAGATATCTAATGCTAATTACTGGAGAGTAATTAAGAATACTCCTAGTGTAAAGACTGGATAGGAGAGAATAGTTTGGTGAGGATCTGGACCCACTGCATTGTCTGCTAAATTAATAAATTGTTGCTGCAATGTTCAAGTGATTCTTAAACATAAGGAGAAATGTCAACTTATCACAGTATGATATTTATTTCATTTAATAATTGGGGTCACGTAAACCCAGCTTGCTTGTTCTTTATATGATGCTAATGACAATATAACTAATAATAATAATAATATATAGTATAATATACAAATGTAAATCAATACCAATACCTGTATAATATAATAATAATAATAAAATAATAAGGATGAAATAGTTTAGATCAATATGGTTATAACAATAAGAATAAGGAATTGGGGATACCCAACTTTAATTATATTGCAAGCTTTATTTTCTGTTAAGATGCAAGTAATCCTTTATAATTATAAATATCACGTTATGAAACCCAGTTACTTATAGAGCACTTATAACACATATATCAGGATTATCTTTTTACATTTACGTTGATATATAACGTGAAAGATACTATTTGCTTGTTCTTAATGCAGTGCCCACATTTAAAACTAATAATAAAATTAACTAAATATACCTTACTTTATGATATTATTAATAATTAAACAAATATTATTAAATAAATAATTACAATATAAAAATAATCGTATATACGAATACGTATCCAGTACACAATTATTGAGATACTCTATTTCAATTAGAATCATATCTATACTATATATAGTATATAATATTATATATAAATATTCATTAAATTAAATAATCTTTTATAGTGGGCAACACTGTCTAAATCGAGATGGATTACGATCTATTTCGGGAGTAATACTTTTACAATTAAGGCTTACTACATTGAGTTAGATATGTTTCTTAAGTATAATATATGATGGGTTACGTAGACCACTCATTAGCAATATGTTACTTTCATAATTAGTGGGTTAATTTTAATACCCCTAAGTTATAATAACAGATCATTAAATTTTGTGGAAAACAAATTTTGGGCTTTTGTATCTTAATATTTTCAGTATTCCTTGTTATTTATATAATTGAGGGTTTCTTTGCCATTCTTAATCATGATTTTAATAATTAATTAGGAGTCACGAGAGTTACCAATAATAATATATTAATCACATGTATTAGCTTTGTATCTTAATTTAAATATATGAGTGGTTAAGGATGAACATAATACATGTATGCTATGATTCTATTTATATTGAGATGGTGAGGTGAACCAAATTCAAGCTGATAACTGGTACATTTCCCTTATTGGGTGTAGAGTTAGTACCGATATTGCTATTGAAATTTGAGTTCACATTGGTACTGCCCATGGTATTTCTATCTGCATCGATAATGGTTTTGAGAACGGTGCTGGCAGATTGATTCTATATATATAGGGGAATCAAATAAGTTAACCCAGTTGGTTTTCGCACCTTATAATTAATATTAGAGTCCGAGATAGACACAACAGTAATTGCCTTTAAATACACATATTGTCAGTTTCTTTTTCTTTACGTTGTTATATATTATCACGTGACACTAGTTGCTTGCTCTTAATGCAGTTGCCTGAATGGATATAGTGCGATAACTATTGGGAACTATATATATATAAATATATAATTAAAATTATATAAATATTATAATATATAATATAGATATTAAAATATATAATTATTATAATAATCTATATATAAATATTACATTTAAATGTATATAAATTATACATATTTTATATAATATAAATATAATTAAATATTAAAATTAATCATATATTAAATTATATACATTATATTTTTAATATCATTTATAAAGTATGGAACACATTAGCTATACTCGAATAGATATTAATAAAATATATTATCAGAAATCTATAAATTAGGCTTCTTCTGTTATTGCTATGTTCATTGATATTGGGTTAGTACCCTTTGCTTGTTCATCAATATTGATGATTCTTTCAACTGTAACTTTCGTTATATTTCAGATCTCATATATTAGATGGTCACTTATAATAAATAATAATAAATAATAATAATAATAATACATAATACTGATAAGATTCTTTTCAACTGTATCGTTATATTTTCAGTTTGTTGTTTTTTATATTAAGGGAGAGTTTTTTTAACATATATTATATCATATTATATAATTTTATTTAACTAGTAAGGTACAAGTGTATGTTACAATTTTTATCCTTAGGTTTTTTTTATTTTTTTAGACTAGATATTATTAATTACAAAACCTAGATTTATAAATCTTAAACTTGGATTCAATTACATACCTAACCTGAACTGGGCTACTGATTGCAACACAGTGTCAGTTTGGTTGTTTTGTATTACTCTGGGTGTTATGAGGGGCCCCCGCAAGTACAATTTTTAGCATGGTTTCATTTTATTATTGCGGTCCGTATAAGTGAATCCTTCCAGTTCTGAAGCGATGTTTCTTTATCATGAGCTCTGATATCGTGCTCACTTGTTACATTGGCACCGTCACTCTTCCCTTTTCTGAAACCACTCAAGTAATCGTATATGATTCTTTAAAATGGGTTAATGTACACAGTAACACTCGAGTTTTGACCTATGTTCTATTAATAAAATAATTAGTAAGAGTTAGAATAGTCATGTAAAACCCCTGCAGATTATGACTTTATCTTTATGAGTAACTTAGGTATATCACGTGAACCCATCACTATTACTAATGGATACTTTACTACATAAATTTTGTTCAGTTATTTCCCTTATACTCTTTACGTCCGAGTTAATTACATACGTGACATTATGTAGTTTAGCTTTGTATTTTAATGAGCTAATATATGAGATCACAGATACATTAAGGGAAAAATCTAATATATATTATATATATACATTATATAATATTTATATATAATATATAATATATAATTAAATTATAATAATAATAATAATTAATTAAATAATATTAAAATATATAATATATATATATTAAATAATTAATTAATTATATATAATAAATAATTATATATATTAATTAATTATAATAATTAATTAAATTAATATTAATATAAAATATATAAGTATATTAATATATATAATAGCTTTATAAAATTAATATAATAATTAATATCATAATTATTATAATCAATTCGTATATTATATTTTATAAAATGCTGATTCAACGATCGAACAACCAAGTATATAGTAATTTTGGTTCTTTCAATTAGGCTTACTCTTGTTTGCATGATCGTAGATTAATTTGGAGGTTTCGTAAACCCCACATTATTATCATATAGTTTTCATACCTATATTGGGGTTATTTAAATACCCATCTGTAAATGAGGTTTTTAATATTTGAGAAAGTTACAATCTTGGACATCACATGACTGCTATTGAATTTCTATTATTTTATTTTTCTATTGATTCTTAGAGGTAATCTGTTAATACTGGCGACTATTCACCCTCCCTAATTACCCAGTATTTATATTAATCAGCCTGAGCGAAACTCTATAATTACCAAAAAGAATAATAACTAATATGCATTCTTGATTCATTATATTTATCTAAGTTTACAGTTTGGTTTGATAATAATGAGAGTTATATAATATCAAGATAGAATCCCAGACTATGCTATGTTCTTTATATTGTCAGTTACTTGTTCTTTATAATTTGGAGTTCTGAACCCAGAGTTGTTTTATTTCATTTACTTGAAGGATATAACTGATAAAATCCCAGATGCTTTGAATTATTTCTTTAATAATAGGGTCATGTAAAAAACCAGAATGCTTGTGATCACTTTATATTAAGGGTCACTGAACCCAAGATTACTATGTCATTAAACATCTAAGAGAATCAATTTTACATTATATTCATATAACTATTATGTCAAACAATTACCATGACAAATTATGTCAATATTAGCACGTTATAGTTCTTAATGCATGTTGCCGATTACATTGGTTTAAAACTATAATAATACAATATATATAATGACAATATGTGAATATTAATTAATATTATATATAATATTATAATTAATATTTAATACATAATATATAATTATTAAATAATTAAATTATTTATAAAATATATAATAAGTAATATAATTAATTAAATAAATTAATATATTAAATATTATATTATAAAAATTAATAATTAATATTAAATTATATATAATAATATAATATTAAATATATAATAAATAATAAATAATTTTAGTATTGAGGATAATAATAATCAGCTAATACTAATACTCGATGGAATTTAAGAAAACTATTATTCCTGGAGAGTTCATATAAACTGAGTAGGCATTGACTTCACAATTGATATATGCTCTATTGTTTCACACTCTCTGATAATTTAAGTGAGATTACGTATCCCATCAATTATTGAGCTTGTTACTTATATCATAATTTAGGGATAGTTAATTTAATACCCAATTATAGATGGTTCTTATTATATTTTGAAATGTCAACTTCTATTTTAGACTGACTTTAGTTTCATTATAATTTTTCACAGTATTACTTTGTTTTATATTATATTTGGAGTCATCGATAGCAACTATAATTGACACATAATATGATTTATATAATATTTTAGGAGACTACGTATATCAATAGTAATAAATAACTAATAATAATAATTCTAATATAATAATAATAAATTTCATTGTTTCTTATATATATTTTGGAGGTTAATGGGGAACCCACTAGTTTGCTGGTTCGTATATATATAGAGTGAAGTCAAATGAATAGACATAATAAACTCCAAAAGTACTGTTAGTTACTTTAATATTGTCATAGTATTAGTGTTTCTTTTACAATTGGAGTCTTGGACCAATTTATGTTTGTATAAAATAATATATAATACATAGTTTTGCAGACAACAAGTGTCCTTAAGATGTATTTGAGGTTACTACCTCTAAGATGAGTTGCTACGTTTAAAACGCCAGTTTTTGCTTGCTATATATTCATAAGGCTCTATAAATTAACTACAAGGTCTTTTTCCTCTTCATATGTAAGGTGTCATCACAGTAGAACCCAGTATTATCTTGCTTTTTACTACAAGTTTCTAGTCAATGTTATTGTTTGACTTACAGTTGTGTAATAATCAACTGTTGAACACTATAAATTAGACTTTTGATTCATTTATAGCAAGTTTGACAAGATACATGGGAATATAATATAATAATCTTATATAAATAATTAATATTAAAATTAATATAATATAATTATATATATAAATATAATTAATATAATATATATAATATAATAAAATAAAAATTAATAATATTATAAATTATATAAAAAAATAAAATAAAAAAAATAATTTTTCTTACTTCTTATATTTAATATTAATTTCTAAAAGCTAGGAGAGTCACTGCTAAACATCGATTGAGAGATTTAATAGTACATTATTATTGGTTATAAAATCGAGCTTTCTTCTTTCTTGTATCATTATAGATATAGGTGTTATACTAGTAATCACTATATAATCTTGTTAATCTTCCATAATTTGGAGGAGTTTATAATTATATAAACACCTCAGTTTGATCGGTTCTTTATTCTGGGTCACTTACCCCAGCTAATAATATAATAATAATAATAATAATAATTTATAATAAAATCTTGTGTGTCTATAATTATTTTTTCAGATTTTACTAGTTTTTATAATAAGTTTGGAGTCCATACGATGAATCAATACATAAAGTTGCATGTTTAATATATATGGTCACGTTACAAATAAATAGATAATAATAATACAATGTAGACTTGATTCTTATATTAATTTGCAGTGAATAGTTAAGGTGGAACAATCAATCACAAGTTTTACTGGATCTAATTTATTATATTGGGGTCAATAAGTGACCCCATAGCATAGTCATTGATTCATTTAATATTGTCAGTTTTATTATACAGTGTTACTTATACATTGGATGTCATTGAACCACATTGTTTAATTTTTCTTATTACAATAGGGTGTACACGATAACCCAGTATTTGGTCTTAGTTCCATTTTAATAAGGGTCAAATTGTAAAACTAACCAGTGATTGCTTTTCCTTATTAATTTAAGGGATCAATCGTGAACCAAGTTAACTATAATATGACTTTATTACATAATAATACACATTGTCAGTTATTACTTTTATATCACTTTAATGATATGTTTAATACACAGTGAATACACCTAGTTGCTTAATGATTCACTTTAATATAAAGAGCAAGTTATGTACATAAGTAAATACAATTGGTAGAATAATTAATTTAATATATATATTAATTATAAATATAATATAATCATATATAAATATTAAAAAAATAAATTAATAATTAAATATGATAGATTATATATAATTATATGAATATAACCTAGATTAATTAATGATTGATCTTAAAATAATATATAAATAATTAATAATTAATAATTAATTTAAATAATAAATATAATTTAAATATATTAAATATAAATAATATATATAATAAATATATAATAAATAAATATATAATAAATAATATTAATATAATAATATAATATATATTATAAATATATATAATAAATTTTATTAATAACGTGGTGTACTGATAATCGATGGATTTTAGTACTTTTTCGGGTCTTAAATTAGGCTTCTTCTTGTTCTTGTTAGTCTTTTGATATTGGGGTTCGTTAAGATCTCCCTATTTTGGCTTGTTCCTTGAGATTTGGGATTTTTTATAACTCTCGTTAGAATTGGGTCTTTTATATTGTAGTAGATGACTTGGGCATCCCATGCTTGCATATGTTCTTTTATTTTTTTACGAATTTTATGATTCTTGTCTATTATTAATTTATAGAGTGTCATCATGTGACAACTATTACGATTGCACTGTTTATTTAAATATAAGTGGTTACGATATACATAATAACCAAAGTTTTTAGCTTGTTTTTATATTGGGGTAGGAGGACTCCAGTTGCATAGGTTCTAATTATATATTAGGGAGTTCAAGATGAACACTCACAACTATGACATTTGATTCTAATTTATTGATACAAGTTATTAGTGTTTCATATTTACTTGGATCACATTGAATCCATTGTAATTTATATGTATCCTATATACAATGGGGTCACGTAAAACCAAGTTAGTACTATGATTCTTTAATAAGGAGGTCATATGATAACTCAGATGTTTTCTTATAAATTTAGGGGTCAAGATAGAATACACACTAGTATACTATGCTTTCAACACATATTTGTACAAGTTATATCTTATTATTTAAACATTAATATGGTTGCTAATCAGGGATCAATATTGAATCCTTCTTAATATGAGACTAGATTAGCCGATACATTAGGTGGAATATATGTATATAATTAATATAATTATAAATATATAAATTATAATTAATATATAAATATAAATAAATTAATATAATAAATAATTAACTTATACAGTATATATGATACAAAATATACAATCGTACTAAACTATAATTATAAATCCCAATATATATATATATTATATATAAGTACAGAATACACCATGAAATATGAAACAACTCATCTCATTAGTAGTCATATTACATAAGGTTTAATATGTTACCGTAAATAAACATATACATATACATACTCATATACATACTATATTATAGTATACTTATATTTAAGTGGGGAGCGCTACTTATGCAATCAATCGGACCTACCTCGAATGGATTTAGTTAGCCCTTTCGGAGAGTTTTCTAAAATTTAGGCTCGTGTGTGTGCCTTGTTTCTTCTGTATTGGGGTTACGTTAAATACACCATTTGCTTTTCTTCATGATTGGGATCGTTTTTAACCTCCAGTGTGATGCGATTTTATATTTAGAGTTCACTTGCTACCGACGCTGACTTTTCATTTTACTATATTTCTTTCAGTTTTTGTTTTTTTATGTGTCGGGAGTCTCACGTTAACCTCTCTCCAGTTGCATTCGCTTCTTATTTAAAATTAGGGTCTACTTTATCCAGTTAGCTTAGTTTTCCCTTATATTAACAAGGGTTTAGGGACCCAGTTGGGGTTCTTTTCAACTGCTTTGGATGTTCAACTGGAGCCTTACTCCAGCTGTTCACTCTCTTAATCTCACTTATTTTGTAAAGTACGTGCTCTAAGTTACATATGGAGTTTCACTTCGACCCATTTCGAAGTTATGTTCTTTACACTAATAAAGCGTCAAATAACTGCACAGTTGCTTGTTCGTATACCTATTAAATAGGGTCAATGTACCAGTTGCTTTTCCTTTATATTAAGGTCACGTGAACCCAGTTGACTTTTGCTTTTAACACATTGTTCTGTTTCCTTTTTTTCTTTTTATTATCACGAACACTAGTTTGACATGTTCTATAATAATATTGCAGTTCTAATATCATTGGTGGAAATTATATTCTATCGTCTTTATTTATATTAAATAATACCTTATCTTCTTTTTTTATCCATATATCTTATATATATACACCATATTTTATTAATATAATTTATATATATTATTATTCCTACTACTATACTATATATATATATATATTATTATTTATATATATATTATATATAATATTTATATAATACTATAATTAGCCCTAAAAACTTATAAACTTAATTATATATTTTTATATAGTGGGCACTGCTTGCGATGTATTTTTTTTAAGTCTAATATTACTTCGTGCCTAATTAGAGCTCTTTTTCTGTATATGACTCTCTTCTGATATTGGGTGTATGTGAACTATCTTTTTAGTTCTCTATCTCATAATTGGGGTTTATTTAAAATCGACATAGATGTACTCTATTATATTTTGAGTTCCTTCGACCCATGACTAGTTTTTATTATATCTTCCAGTATAATATAATAATATATATTATATATGTGTGAGAGGATATCGTACCACCATTTCTATGTATAACTCCTCCTGTTTTTTAAATTAGATTGTCAAATACACTTGATATGCCTTGCTCGGTCCACTCCTAGTTGCTTGATTCCTTTATATACTGGGGTTAGGGGACCCCAGTTTGGCTTGAGATAAATACTTATATTAGTGGCGGTGTTTTTAAGTGTCTTCCCCCAGCTGGCTTGTTTTAAACTTTAATCTTCTCTGTCCAGTTCTCTTGCTTCTTGTACAATTGCATCTATATTCCACTTGTTTATCAATTATTAAAATGAGAGATACACCGCTCACACACACCCGATTATGCTTTAATGTTCTATTACTTAATAGGTGTTCAACTGAACCCCAGTAATATATATATATATACACTTGTGAAAACCAGTTTTATAGACTTTCATATCTATGAGCTCACTCCTCTCTCTCTTCTTATACGTTTTGTTATCACGTGACAGCTAGTTGCTTGTTCTTTAATTGCAGTTGCAGATACATTGGGGAAATTATATAATATATAATATATACTACGAATATACTATGCTCAGATATTATAATATATATGACTATTATATATTTATAGATTATAACATACTACCTATTGTATATTACCCATTGATTTTCTAATAATTGTAACCTATAATCACGACAATTATGCTTTTCATATCTCTCCTCCTATATCTCCGTTATAAAAATATCTATTTTATAAATATTTCAATACTTACTCGAGAGTTTTTTTATAATTGGGAGCCACTGCACTAAACTTTTCGAATGGGATTTCAGTCACTATTCGAGTCTTAAATATACTAGCTTCTTCTGTTGCTTGTTCTTGATATTGGGTTAACGTAAACTCCATTGCTTTGTTCTTCATATGTGGCGGGAGGTTTATTCTCAACACTCAGTATGAGAGTTCTTTATAATGAGGCTCGAGATTGTACCCTCAGCAGCTGCTTGTTCTGTTTATTTTTTTGTGCCGTTTTCTTAGTTTTTTATTTGGGGTGCTATTTGTTGCACCCTATTTTCCTATATTAATCACGAGGAGTCAGCGTTAAATTCCTAGTCTTGTTGCTTGTTCTTTTTATTGTTGGGGTATGAATGGTGGATTTACAGCTGTCTTCTAATATCTGTCAAATGACCCTACTGCTTGTTTCTTTATATTGTATTATTGCTGCTTCATTTACATTGAGATCACTTGAACCTTGTTTTTTTCTTTATATATATATATAGGGGTCACGTTAAACCCAGTATGACTTTGTTTTCATTATAATAGGGTTCTGTAAACCCAAGTATTGCTTTCCTTTTATATTAGGGTCACGTGAACCATCAAGTAAACTTTTGATTTTTGCTGCAGAAGTAAAAAATATTTGTATATTTTAAACTGAAATTGTATTGAGTGACAGAATCATTGCTGGAAGCTTTTGGGGATTTTCTGAATGGAAATGTTTATGATGAGAAATATATATTTTTATAAGAATGGAAAGAATTTATGTTGTATATTTTTATTAGTGTAATTAATATATATAATATATTGATGATTATTACAATAAATCTATCCATATAAATTATATAATTATTAATTAATATATATATTAATATTATTATATATATTATTATATATTTATATTAATTTATAATTTAGTATATATATATATTATATTTATTTTATAAAAATTAAATAAATATATATATATATATATATTATATAAAACTTAATTTTTTTAGTTAACATTAACTGCAAATTCGATGGATTTAGTACTTTTGGGTCTTATTAAATTAGGTCTTTTTCTGTTGCTTGTCTTTGAATATTAGGGGTTACGTACCCCATTTTGCTTGTTTATATCATATGGGGTTATTTATAACCCCTAGATTGATGGTTTCTTTAAATAATTGAGGTACTTTGATCCACTCAGCTGAGCTTTGATTCTTTATGTTTTTCATGTTTCTTGGTTATTTTAAATATTTGGAGGTCTCGTGTACCTACATTAAGTTATGCCCTGTTTTTTTAAATTGGGTCACGTTACCCCATGTGCCTTGTTTCTATTATATTTTGGGTTTATAAGGGAGGACCTACCTAGATTAGCTGGTAATCTTTTATATAATTTAGGGTATAGTCAATGGACCCTCTATTTACATGATTCATGTGCTTGATATCCTCATTTAAATATTAGTCATGTATTTCTTGTTCTTTACAATGGAGTCACTTGACCCATTGTAATGTTCTTTACTAATGGTCACGTAAACCCCTTGCATGTTCTTTTTATAATAGGGTTTAGTATAACCCTAGTTTGCTTTTTCACTTTATATTATATAGGATGTCACGTGAATACCCAGTTACTACTTTGCTTTACAACATTTATGTTCAGTTTCTTTTTTCACTCTTTACATATGAGTTGTTACTAACGTGACATACTTAGTTGCTGATGTTCTTATTATACTGATTCCTAGATATATACATATGGGAATAATATATATATAATAATATATATTAATTATATAATTAATTATTTATATTATACTATATATATATATATTATAATAATATATATATATATATATAATATATATATATTTAATATATTATATATATATAAATTAAATCATAATATATATTTAATAATTAATATATATATTATATATAAATATATATATAATATATTATATATATATATTATATATATTATATATATATATATATATATATTATATATATATATATTATAATATAATATATATATATATTATATACATATATATATATAATAATCAATAAATATATATATATTATTAATTATTATATTATATATATTATAATTAATAATATATATATTATTATATATTTATATATAGTAGTATATATATATATATATTTAATATTATTTATATAGTAGGGCACTGCCTAATCAGTATGGATTTAATACTTTTTCCGGGTATCTTTAATTTATGGACTTCTTCTGTTGACTGTTTTGATATATGGGGTTTAACGTAAACCCCATTTATGCATATGTTCTTCATTATTGGTTATTAACCCCAGATTTGAATATGGTTTTCTTAAATATTAGTAGAGTCATTATTGACCTCCAGCTGCTTGTATCTTTTTTTTTTCAGTTTTCTATGTTATTTTTATATTGGGGGTCTCGTAGATACTCTAGTTTGTCAACTATGTATTTTTATATTAAAATATAAGTGGTACACGTATTACCTAATATATAACAGTTCTTGTTCTATTATATTTATGATGGGTTAATGGGAGTACCCAGTTGCTTAGTATCTTTATATAGGGGGTATCAAGTGACCAGCTGTCATTATGTCTAATATATATAATTATGTACAGTTTCGTGTTATTCTTTAATTTGGAGTCACTTGATCCCAATGTTTTAGTTATTTATAATGGGTGAGTATC
The DNA here is from genome assembly GCA_015478945.1 of Trachelipus rathkii. Classification (NCBI taxonomy): domain Eukaryota; kingdom Metazoa; phylum Arthropoda; class Malacostraca; order Isopoda; family Trachelipodidae; genus Trachelipus; species Trachelipus rathkii. The sequence goes on from JABUQX010021992.1 coordinate 72,570, forward strand.
ACGTAAATCACCCAGTTACCTTGTTTCTTTATATAATAATATAAAAGGTAGGTCATGAGTAACTACCTAGTTGTACTATTTCCTTTAATTAAGGCAGTGAACCACCAGTTACTTGCTTTTACACCTTGTCCAGTTTCTTTTTCTTTACGTGGTTTATCACGGATACTAGTTTGCTTGTTCTTATGCAGTTGCCAAATACTGGGAAATATATATATATATATATTATAGTATATTTATATATATATATATATATATATATATATATATATTATATATACTATATTTATATATATAATTTATATATATATATATATATATTTTTATAGTGGGCATGCACTCGAATGATTTTGTACTTTTCGGTTGGGATATTTGGCTTGTTCATTTTTCTTGTTCTGGGCATTTTTGTCACGTATCTTCGTTGCTTGTTTTCATATTGGGGTTATTTAACCTCAGTTGATGGTTCTTTATATTTTTTTTTTTAAATCTTTTTGCTTGTTTCTTTATTTTTTCGTTTCTTGTTTTTTATATTGGTGTCTCGTGACCTAGTTGCCTGTTTTTAAAATTAGGGTCACCTTACCCCAGTTGCTTTGTTCTTTATAATTTAGGGGTTAGGGGACCTACTCAGTATTTGCTGGTTTCTTTATATTGGTTGATAGTCAAGTGACCTACTAGTTCATGCTTGTATCTATTATATATAGTATCAGTTTCTTAGTTCTTATATACTTCGGTGTAACTACATTGACTACATTGATTATTGTATCTTTAATAAATGGATTCACGTACAACCCATAGTTTGCTTGTTTCTTTATAATAGGGTCATGTAATCTCCAGTATATTTAGTCACTTTCCTTTGGGACATTTTGTAAGTCTCTCCGTTAGAAATTTTCCTGTCACTTTTGTTACACATTGTCATGATTATTATTCATTAATATTCACTTTACGTTTGAGTTTTTCAACATGATACACAGTTGCTTGTTCTTAATTATGACATATATTTTATGTGAAATTTAAATACTTGAGGATCTTATTTTTATGAACCTAATAATATTATGATAGAACCATATCAATATATATTATATGTATAATATAAGAAGAAGAATCTATATCTTTATCTTATATCCATATTTTATTTATCATACTGAAATTGAACATTATATATTATAGAAAATATATATATAATATATATATATTATTATATATAATTTTTTTATAATATGGTGATTTCTTCATAAACCGAGTTGCTGGTTCTTTATATTTCGGGTCTTTAAATTAGCCTTCTTCTGTTGCTTGTTCTTGATATTGTGAGGGTTACGTTAACTACCCTTTGCTTGTTCTTCATATTTGAGTTATAATTTACCCCTAAGTTGATGTTCTTTATAATTAGAGTTACATTGAACCTACAAGCTGAGGCTTGATTCTTTCTTATATTTTTCAGTTTCTATGTTTTTATATATTGAGGGTCGCGTGACCCTATGATTGTACCTGTTTTTTTAAAATTAAGGTCACGATTACTTTAACACATTGCTTTGTATCATTTATATAATTCATTTGTTAGGGGACCCCAGTTGCTGGTTTTATTGGGGTCAAGTGACCCAGCTGCTTTTCTTATATATTGTCAGTTATCGTGTGATTCTTATAACATCATTGGAAGTCACTTGACCATTGTTTATGTTCTTTATAATGGGGTCACGTATCCCCAGTTGCTTGTTCTTTATAATAGGGTCATGTAACCCCAGTTGCTTTTCCTTTAATATTAGGGTCACGTGAATCTCAAGTTACTTGCTTATACATATTGTTTCAAGTTATTCATATTTTTTATTACGTTGATATTTAGTTACATGACACTAGTTGCTTGTTCTTAATCCAGTTGCCAGAATAAGAGGGTAAATTATAATATATAAAAATATTACTAATATATAAATATATATTATCTTAAATATATTTTATATATATATTATATAATATTATATATATATATTATTATATATAATTATATATATATTATATATTTTAAATATATTAATGATATATATTTATATTATATTTATATATTAATTATATAATATATATATATTATATATAATAATAATATAATATATTTTTATATAGTGGGCTACATTGCTAACTCGAATGGAATAATCTTCTCTTCGTAACTTAGACTTCTTATCTGTTAAGTTGTCTTTCAGTCTCTCCCATGCAATATAATGATAACTCTCCTTGCACAGTTTACAAGATGAATGATCAAAAGCTGCCTTAAAATGTGATTCTTTTATATTGAGTCAATGTGGCTATGCTTGTTATCATTATATTTATTCTTCTAGATTTCTTATGTTATTATTTAATATTAGGGGTCCTCGTGACCCTAGTTGAAATACTATGTTTTTTTTAAAATTTAGAGTTATGTCATCGTTTACTTAACATAGTTGCTTGTTACTTATATATTGGGGTTTTAAGGGGACCCCAGTTGCTTGGTTATCTATTTTATAATTCGGAGTGATCAATAGTAGATCACCAGCTTGACTTGTGAGTTCTTATATATTGTCAGTTATTCGTGTTTTATTTTACATTTTGAGTGAGAAGTTCATCTTGGACTCCAATTGTTCATATGTTTCCTTTTATACGAAATGGAGAGTAGGGGGGCAGGTATACCCCTCACCCCTACCCCATACGGCGGGTGATCTATTATTAATTAATTTACCCAGTTGGTTTATGTTCTTTATAATGGTTATGTTATAACCCTAGTTGTCATTTTCACCTTAATTTATAAGGGTCTACACGTGTAAACCTAGTTACTTAGCATTTAACACATTTGATCAGTTTCTTTTCTTATACGTTATAGTTGTTTATAATCACTGTGAACCTATGATTGACTTTATTATATTAATGCGATTGCCAGAATACATTGGTAATATTATAAATTATATATATATATTATTATATATAATATTATATATATATATATATATATATATATAATATATATATATATATTAATAATATATATATATATTTATTTTATATATATTAATATATTAATATATCTTATATATATATATTATATATTATAATTATATGAAATTAATATTATATATATAATCACTATATAATATATATAATATATATTAATAATATATATTATATATATATTAAATATTATTAAATATATAAGTGGGTATATATACATGCTTAACTATATCGTAAATGGATATTTAGTACTATTATCGGGTCTTAAAAAAATACGGAAAACCTGAAGTACAGTTTCTTTGAGTTCTTAGATATAGGGGTTAACGTTAACTACCATTGCTTTGTTCACTTATACATATTGGGGTAGTTATATTTACACTCACTAAGTATTGTATATATATATATATAGGTATATTTATATTTAGAGGTCACTTGACATCACCAAGCTGCTTGAATTTCTCTATTATTTATTTTCATGTTTTCTATGTTTTATTATATGGAGAGTGCTCTGAGTGACCTTAGTATGGCTTGTTTATTTTAAATTTAAGGTAGTCTACGTTTATATATATATATAAGATTCTATCCCGAGTTATTTGCATTTGTTCTTATTAATAATTGGGTATTAGGGGACTCACAGTTGACTGTTCTTTTTATATTAGGTGAGTCTAATATGACGCAGCTAGCTTGTTCTTTATATATGTCTAGATTTCGTGTTCTTTATCAATTAGGCAGTCACTTGACTTGATTTGTTCTTTATAATATAGGGTGTCAACGTTAAACCCAGTTGCTTGTATCTTTGTAATAGGTGTACCATGTAATACACCCAGTTGCTTTTTCCTTTATATAAGTGAGTGCATCAGTGAACCATTAACTATAATTGCTTATACCACATTAGAGTCAGTTTCTTTTTACTTTACGTTTGTTATCACGTGGACATCATAGTTAGCTTAGTTCTTATAGCAGTTCCAGATAATTGGTAAAATATATATATATTTAAATTAATATATTATTAATATATATAGTTAATATTTATTATATTATATATATATATATTTTATATATATATATAATAATTATATTATATATATATTATATAATATATATAATAAGATATATTATATATAATTAATATATTAATATATAACTAATATAATATATATATATTATATATAATATATATTAATATATATATATATTAATATTATATTATATTATATATATATATATTAATTTATATATATATATTTATATATATATATTATATATAATATAATTTATTTATAGTATATGATTACTGCAACCTCGATGGTAAATATTTATTGATTACTCTTATCGGGTTTCTTTTAAATTAGGGCTTCTATCTGTTGCTTGTCTTAGATTATTGGGTAGTTAACGGATTAAACACCACCATACTCCCAATTTTTTTGAGGTACCTACCTCATCCCTTTGTTTATTTTTTTTTTTTATATTATACATTAATTGGGGTTATTTTAACCCCAGATTGTAATGGTTTTTATATTGAGGTTCCTTGACCCCAGCTGCTTGTTCTTTATTTTTTCACAGTTTCTTGTTTTTTAAATTGGGGTTTCTAGTGACCTAGTATGCCTATGTTTTTTTAATTAGGGTCATAATATACGTTACCTAATATATATGTATATAAATTATATATTATTTTATATATAATATAACCTAGATTCATACCTTTCTTTATATTAATTGGGGTTTTATATTTGACTCCAGTTGATGGTTCTTTATATTATGGGGTAAGTACCCTAAGCTGTACTTGTTTACTTTTATATTGTATCAGTTTTAAGAGTGTTCACTTTATATCATTGTGGATCATTGATCACCATTTTATGTTTACTTTATAATATAATGGGGAGTCACTGTAACCAGTTTGAGCTTGTTCTTTATAATTAGGGTCCAATGTAAAACCTACCAGTTGCTTTTACTTCATTTATTAATTAGAGGTCACGTGAAACACTGATTACTTTTGACTTTACACATATTGCAGTTTCTTTTGCTTTACGTATTGATTATCACGTCGACACTTAATTAGCTTGTTACTTAAATGCAGTTGCAGATAATATGGGAAATTAATATATATTATAATTATATATATATATAATTATTATATAATATTATATATATAATATATTAATATTAATATTAATATTTATATTATATATATATATTAATATATAGTATTATATATAATATCTATATATATATATATATATTATATATATATATAATATATTAATAATATATATATATTATATTATATAATTATAATTTATTATAATATAATATATGTAATATAAATAAATATATATATATATATATAATTAATTATATATATCTATTTTAATAAAGTGGGCACTTGAGAGAGCTAAATATAATCGTAATTTAGATTAGCTGATACTTTTCGGGCTTTAAATTAGGTACTTCTTAACTTTCACTTGTGTTGTCTTTGTTCTTGTACATATTGGGTTAAGTAACCTCCATTATGAGCTGTTTTATTTTACATATTGGGGTTATTAACCACAAGTTTGGATGTTCTATTATATATTTGAGAAGAGTCCCTTGATCGACCAGCTGACTTGTTCTTTATTTTTTCAGATTCTTGTTTTTTTATTAAAGAGGGATCTCTGAGTGACTCACTTATTAGTTTTCATGTTCTTGTTGTTATACACGCTACTGTATTAATTTCACGTTGCTATTGTTCTTTAGTTTATGTTAAGTGTACAACTGATGCATGGTTCATTATATATATATATGGGTAAAGTGACCCCAGCTGCTTTAGTTCTTTATATTGTCTAGTTTCGTAGTTCTTTACATTAGGAGTCACTTGACCTAATTGTTTTGTTTATCTTTAGTTCAATGGGTCTAGTAACATAGTTAATACTAATGTTCTTTAATAATAGGGTCATGATACTCAGTTATGCTTTTCCCTTATATTAGTAGTCCTTGATGAACCCAGTTCACTTGTATCATTTATAACATTGATCAAGTTTTCTATTTTCCTTTATGATATTTGTATCTTTACGTGACATCTAGTTGGACTTGATTCTTATAATGCATATTTGTACTAGATACTATTTGAGAGGAATATATTATTAATATATTATATAATTTAAATATAATATATATTATTATATTATATAATATAATTATATTTAATAAACTATAATATTAATATATAATTATATTATCTTTACCACCTTTAGATATTTACATATGAGATCTAGTTAATAATAGTTCCGAAGCAAATTAGTAAAGTTTAGGAGTTAAGATTTAAATCATAAAGATAAAGATTCTATTTATATAAATATGATATATATTAAGTATAGAGTTTTTATGAAGCTATTATGTTTAATAGATATTAAGATCAAAAATACTTATTATATATTGATAGGTTATTATACAAATATACTAGAGACAGTATTTTGTTCATTCTCAATAGGAGTAGGGTCATGTATATTTGAATCAAACAAAATTTAAGGATTAGGCTTGTAATATTTTTAATGTGTAGAATTACGACGATAAGATCACTATTCTTTCCTGATAGCTTTATTTGTTTCTTTAGTTATATATTCACCGGGGTTACGTACCCCATTTGCTTGTCCTTCATATTGGGGTTATTTAACCCCAGTTAATGGTTTTTTATATTGAGGTCACTTGACCCCAGCTGCTTGTTCTTTATTTTTTCAGTTTCTTGTTTTTATATGGGGTCTCGTGACCCTAGTTGCCTGTTTTTTAATTGGGGTCACGTTATATATATCTATATATCCATATTTTTATTATCAGTATAAAATTATAGATGGATTAGCAATTATTCCATTATTAGAATTCTAATTTTAATTACAGTTGCTATGTTCATGATTATATATTTGGGGTTAGGGACCCCAGTTTGCTGGATTTTATTTATTATTATTTAGGGTTTAAAAGGATGTACACTTCACCAGATTTTTTTTTAGAGAGAGAGAGAGAGAGAGAGAGAGAGAGAGAGAGAGATTAAAAAGTACAATCAATTGAAAGATAATTCTTTTATCTTATTCCATTGTTTGTTATCTTATTACATTGGTTAATCCATTGTTTGAAGGTGAAAGGTCCACAAATAGAGCTCTTGCTTTTTTTTTTTCATTTATTTCATCTAAAGGTGTTAATATATTATGAAAAGAACATTATGCAAGCAGAACGATGTTAAAATGAGGATGGATTACAGATTATAGAGTTTCATGGCAAGGGCCTGGGTTGGATTCCTTGTCCGGATCCTAGGTAGAAATTACCTAGAGAAGTTCCTCTCCTAGAATAGGCGAGGTGCGAACTTTTATTTAAAAAAAAAAGATTTATTAATTGAAATTGTTATAAAAACAGAGGGGCACAATTTTTTTATATAGAAAAACATTTTGAAACTTGAAAGAGTCAAAAAAGTGAACTCGAAAGTAATTTTCGAAATGGTGGGCGAGATAATAAGCTGTGGCTGAATATACTTAAGGGAAAATCTCCGAAATCTACAATTCACCTACCAGCACAATTCACCGTTATTCACACTCCTGACCTAACTTACCTTACCACAACTTCTATTGCCTTCCGCTGAAGCTGAACTCTTTCCAGATACCTCTGCCACTAACTTCACTTCAGACGATTTCTGTGCAATTCCTCCTTCTTCACACCCTTCAGTTTATTCATGCCTATCACTGTGATTTCTTCTAAAGATGTTATTTCTGCTCTCTCTCTCTCTCTCTCTCTCTCTCTCTCTCTCTCTCTCTTTCTTCTTTCTCTTCTCCTTCTCTCTCTCTCTCTCTCTCTCTCTCTCTCTCTCTCTCTCTCTCTCTCTCTCTCTCTCTCTCAGCTTACAACTAGGAAGAAGTACGATCATGATGTTATTCCTTCTGTGGTTCTCAAACTTCTGCTTTCAGGCTTATACCTGCCTTGGTAAATCATTTCGTCTCTTTCTTTCCATGAAGACATTCCCATCCTGCTGAAAAAATGCGCCCATTCAGCCTGTGACGAAAAAAAGGGAATCCTTCTCAGCCTTCAAACTATCGTCCTATCGGTTTAACCTCCGTTCCTTCCAAAGTTTTCGAAGCTATCGTTAACAGGAAGAATTCTTAACATCTTAATTATTCAAATCTTATCTCTGATCTCCAGCATGGTTTTCGTAAGAAACGTTCCACTGGCCATCTTATTTTCCTTTCTCTCTGATTTTTGTTTCACTTCTCTTCGGTATTTCTGTGAATATTTCGCTGTGGGGCTAGACCTATGGAAAGCGTTAGATAGAGTCTGGCACAAAGCTTTCATTTCTAAACTTTCCTCTTTCAGTATCTATCCTTCTCTCAGTGGCATTCTCTCTGATTTCCTTTCCGGTCGATCTGTAGCAGCTGTTACAGACGGGCACCATTCATCCTTTAAAACTATTAATAGTGGTGCGTTCCTTAGGGTTCTGTCTTCTCCCCAACTCTGTTCATTAATTACCTTCTCTCGGTTACTTCATCTCCTATCCACTCCTTTCCTGACGACTCCACCTTTTATTCATTACTCCTTTGATTTTGAAAGGCGCCACACACAATAAAACACTACTATATTTCTAAGCAAACTTCTAAGAGGCTGGGTGTTCTGAGGCGCCTTCGGAACTTCTTTACGCCACCACAGATGCTTGTTCTTTTTAGGGTTGTCGTTCGTCCCTGCATGGAGTATGCCTCAAACATCTGGGAAGGTTCCACTCACACAGCTCTCCCTGAGTAAGTGGAATCTAGAGTTTTTCCTGTCTTATCAATTCTCCTGCTCTCTCTCTCTCTCTCTCTCTCTCTCTCTCTCTCTCTCTCTCTCTCTCTCTCTCTCTCTCTCTCTCTCTCTCCAGTCTCTTTCTGCCCTTCGAACTATTTCAACACTCTCCTTATAAAATCTCTATTACAATGAACATTGCTCTTCAAAACTCTTCAATCGTATACCTCCTGCTTTGAGGAGAGCTAATGCGACTCGTCTTTCTATACAATCTTATTCTTTCTCTGTCCAACTCTTTGACCACAGACTTAACCGCTATGCTCAATCTTAAATGTACCCAACTGGGAAAGTTCCGAACTCACTTCCTTTATGAGTTTTCCCAACGACCTTTGATATGCCTACTTTCAAACGCCGTGTGTCGGGGCATGTCGGACATTAAATTGACCTCCCTTCCTCAAATTCCCAAACTCTCGTAGAATATAGTAGATCTCTGACCTTTGACCACATTGCTAGATGTAAAAAATGAGAGAAATAATGATATAGTATTAAGGTGGTTTGGTCATTTGGAAGGGATGAATAGTAGTTAATTAGTTAAGCGGTTGTATAGTAGTGAATGTGTAGGAAAGCTATATGATTAAAGTCCTAATGAAAAGTAGTTCGAGTATGAAGTAGAGGAATGTGACTTTCGTTCAAGCGAGTAGAATGATCAATAATTATTAATAACTATTATAATAGTAGTGAATGGAATGATTTTGTGAGGAGGCATGGTTCTGCGCCTGGCCCAGGAGACGAACCCCGACACTGACGAAATGTCATAATGGAGTCCGTCGCAGTAGATAAAGCTCCAGGATAGATTCGTTCTGCGGCCTTCTCGCACTTAAAGGTATGAGGGGTTATATGCGTTATATTGTCGAATTAGGTCATGTTTTTTTTACTTAACTATTTTGTTTCCGATGCATGTTTGCGCACCCAATTTCCAGTCTTTGTTGAAAATTGAAAATATGCGAGATTTATATATATATATATATATATATATATATATATATATATATAGACACTAGAAAGATGAAGAGTATATATATAATATATATATATATATATATATATATATATATATATATATATATATATATATATATATATATATATATATATATATATATATATATATATATATATATATATATATATATATATATATATATATATATATATATTTGGCAAACACTATGACCGTGTGAATTTATAAATAAATTTAACTCCACAGGAAATAAAACAAAGTTAAAAATTGTGAGTAAGGCATTCGAAAGAACAGCCGCCTTTCCTCATTCAGGTCCACTTTATTAAAACTACTAAAACAAAAAAGAAAAAGCAAAAGTTACAATTACAACCAGTTGGTTGGTTTATCTATTATGTAATGTTATTGTTTAGATTTTTAAACAAATATTGATAGCACTTGACGAACAAGAGTATGAAATACCACAAAAATTAAAAAGAGCAATAAAAAGTACATACTGCAGTACAAGAAATAAGATAAGGGGAGAAGTAAGAGAAGAAGGATGGTTTGAGGTGAGTTCGGGAGTGAGACAGGGCAGTGTGCTCTCGCCCCTGCTATTCATATTATACATGGATTTCACGGACTGAAGAGAATATGTAGACAGGTGGACATTGAGCACACAGTGCTATACGCAGATGATGCAGCTTTGATAGCAGAGGAGGGGCGGATTTGCAGGAAATATTGAACAGATGGAATGCCCAAATAGGTGAAATCAGCTTGAAGATGAGTAAGGAGAAGACGGGAATAATGAGAATAGCTAGAGAAAGAACAGAACTGAACATCAATATAGAAGGAAGAGGACTACAGCAGGTGGATAAATTCAAATACTTGGGAGTGATGATGGAGGGGAGAGGAGGACAGGGAGAGGAGATAGGCGAGAGGATAAAGAAGTTCTCTCAGAACGTAGGAGCATTATATCCAGTACTGAAAGAAACTGCAATACCAAGGGAAGTAAAAATGGGGATATATAAAACAATTCTGAGACCATTACTAGTGTGCGCATTAGAGTGCTGGGCGCTGAATACAACACAAATGAGAAGAGTGGAGGCTGCGGAGATGAGGGTGCTGAGATTGATTGGGGGGGTTACCCTGAGAGATAGGCGGAGAAGTGAGGAAATACGGAGAGAGTTGAGAATTGGATCAATTACTGAACAAATACAACAGAATCAACTGAGATGGTATGGACACCTGAAGAGAATGGAAGAGGGAGCTGGACCAAGAAAGATGCTGGAGTGGACGCCAGTGGGCCGTAGACCTGTGGGCAGACCGAAGAAATGATGGAGGGACGCAGTGGAGAAGTCGACGATCGTCAGAGGAGTGTCTATGGTTGATGTGGAGGAAGGAAGATTATACTAATATAGAAGACACTGGAGCAGGTTCTGTAGAGGCGACACGTGACAGGTCAACTCAGATCTACCGGATGAGATGTTGTATAAGGTGTATATATATATATATATATATATATATATATATATATATATATTATATATATATAAAAATATATATTTATATATATATATATATATATATAGTTATATAATATATATATATATATATATATATATATATATATATATATATATATATATATATATATATATATTATATATATATATATATATATATATTATATATATATATATATATATATATATATATATATATATATATATATATATATATATATATATATATGGTGATAGTTGAGATTAACTTAGTTAAAAAAAAATCCCTATTTTTTTTTAAAAGTAACACTGGCCAACAAAGATTTTGCGGCAAAACATTTGAAGGTCATTTTATAGGTAACTTGTTGCCCTGATTCCGAATATGACCTCCGTTTTCCTAGATTGGCTCTAGTTTTTGAGATACAGGGTGGTCACAAAAATACATTAATAACAATTTATGTTAGGTTGTAAAGTAATTCACAAAAAAAACACGAAAGATATATATCAAATTGTTAATGAGTAAGTACATAAAATGCTAATAGGTCAAAACATTCAATTCAGTACAATGAAATCACAATTAATGCATTACAAATCGCTGTCTATATGATTGTCTTCTGTGTGCAGAATGTGGACAATCACGTTGAAGGCTCCAACAATAGTCTGCCATCATGTGTGTATCCCATCTTCCTTGGTATCTTTCTTCCATCACCTTGATATCTTGATGGAACCTCTCCCCTTGTTCCTCACTATAACATCCTAGATTATCCGGAAACCGATCTAAGTGACTATGTAGAAAGTGAACTTTTATGCTCATATTAGCATTCAAATTTTTGAAGTCTGAAAGCATTTTCTGTAAGAGTTCTACATAGTTGGCAGATTTATGGTTGCCCAAAAAGTTCTGAACAACCAAGACAAAACTTTTCCAGGCAGATGCTTCAATATCAGTCATGGAATTTATGAAATTGTCATCCTTGATAATTTGGCGAATTTGAGGGCCGCTAAAGATTCCAGCTTTGAGTTTCTCCATACTCAACCCTGAAAAAAATCTGCAAATATATTTGAAACATTCATCATCTTTGTCTAGGGCCCTAACAAATTGCTTCATCAGTCCTAGTCTTCTTCAATGAAATATGGAAGAAGTACTACCTCTCTTGTCCGAAAAAAAGTTATTTTACATTCTGCCTTGAGACAGTTCTTTTCACTTAGTCTAGATGCTAAAAGCTCAGAATCTTGCT
>JABUQX010021992.1:95000-97500 GCA_015478945.1 Trachelipus rathkii
TTAGGGTCAGCTGTGGTTCGGAGTTTTCCAGGTTAAGTTGAGAAAGAGAAGGGAGTGGGGAAGGGGGAGTAGCTAGGAGGGCGTCTACCTGACTAATCGTAAAAGATTCGTCGTCGATGTTATCATCCCTCCCTTTATTATCAGTTTTAGTTTTATTTTTACCTCCATTATTTCTGGTTTGTGCCATATTTCCAGTTTTATTAATAAATCCGTTTTTAATGGTTCGTACTAATATCTTGCAACAGCGCTTGTGATTTTTTAATTGAATATAATAATAGAAATGTTATTAATAATAATAATAACAATAATAACAATAATAACAATAATCAAAAATAATAATAATAATAATAATAATAATAATAATAATAATAATAATAATAATAATAATAATAATAATAATAATAATAATAATAATAATAATAATAATAATAATAATAATAATAATAATAATAATAATAATATTTTTCCTAATTAACAGCAATAATAATAATAATAATAATAATAATAATAATAATAATAATAATAATAATAATAATAATAATAATAATAATTTTAGAAGCCGCCTTTTACAAAAAAAAACAATGAACAATAATAATATCTAATAATAATAAGAACAATAATAATAATAATAATAATAATAATAATAATAATAATAATAAATAATAATAATAATAATAATAATAATAATAATAATAATAATAATAATAATAATAATAATAATAATAATAATAATAATAATAATAATATAAGTAATTTTCTCTTCACCTCGATGCAGTCATCCTTGTCTTGCACCGAAAGCCCCATTTAACCTTTTTATGATATTTTACAAAGGAGAGTATTTCTTCAAACGCTAAACAAGATTTTACGATTTTTCTAATTTTTTTTTGAAATTACTGCTTAAACACTATATATATATATATATATATATAGGTGATATATATAATATATATCTATATATATATATAAAAATATATATTTTTCTGTTATATATTACATACAGATATATATATATATATATATATATATATATATTTGCAGTTCACCACCACTATAGTATATATATATATATATATATATATATATATATATATATATATATATATAGAAGAAGTATATATATAAAAATATTTATATATATATATATATATATATATATATATATATATATATAAAATCGTGTGACTGTGGGAAATTTTAATTTTCATATCAAAGTTATAATTTCTGCTCTAGTTCCTAATCTATGTTTTCAATTCCATCAATTAGTTTCACACTTTAAGGTGTTCAAACAACTTTTGAAAGTAAAAAGGCAGAGGTTAATTAATGGAGAAGGTCAGAAGCAGTTCTGTTCAAGTGTCAAAATGCATATTTTGAGAAAAATAAGATCTAAATTTGATGTAGTTTAGGAAATTTTATGGTTATGATAATGGGAAAATACCAATCAGCAACATCGATTAGCATAGTCACATATACAACTTTAACTACGAATAATTTGATGGTTGATGTGTCCCTAACAAAGCTTATGTCAATTTTTGCAACTTTTTTGATTTTAAATTCTCCTTTGCTTCTGATAACTTGGTTTATTAATACTGGGTTTATAAAATCATCTTTTCTTAATAAATTAAGACCATCATTCAAGTTCTAGTTAGTTTTTCTATTTATAATGATTTGTTTATTGATTCTATTTATTAATTGTAAAATGTAGTTATCAACAAAACGGACAATCGTTAACTCATTTGAATTTTTTACACAAACACACATGAGGGCAGGATATAGGTATCGTGGGTCCCTACTTTGTCGCATACTTCTTCAAATGCTCAATCCGGCGCTGCTCGTATGTACAAAACGGAGAAGCTTTAAGCTATGGTTATAATTTTCTTTTTAGGTATTTCCTGAGCTGCAAAAAAAGTATTTCTTTCATATTGCCATAAATGGGCTACATATTATTTATCCAAAGCTCGAAACTTTAAAAAAAAAAAAAAAAAAAGAAACCGTCATAATCTTAGCAAAAAATAATTTTATTCGTAAAATCTTGGATAAAAAAACCACAAGGTTAAAGTAAAATTATTTACATCCAAAAAAAATGGATAATATAATAAGAGCCTATACAATTACTATTATTAAGGCCTTAACAATAAGTTTAGTCCCTTCTCCAAAATATGAAGTTTAAAAAAAAACATAGAATACAGGAAAAAACTGACACAATCCAACTGCTACTTATTTAAAAGTAAGGGCAATTTTTTGCCGTCATTTGCGAGACCGTCAGTTTTTTTCCTATGTTCAAATTCCTGCTTAAAGGTCTCTCTTAATAATAAATGGCGTTAGTTATTATTGTGTTTTCTTTAGATATTCACTGCAAAATTAGCTCCAATATTATTATTATTATTATTATTATTATTATTATTATTATTATTATTATAATTATTATTATTATTATTATTATTATTATTATTATTATTATTATTATTATTATTATTATTATTATTATTATTATTATTATTAT
>JABUQX010021992.1:105000-115000 GCA_015478945.1 Trachelipus rathkii
GTCTTTTCCTAGTACCTCCTACCCATCTTTTACCAAGAGTTTTCTCTGCCACTTCCCTGATGACATCCTGCAAGTCTTCGTTTTCTTCTCCATTTCTTAGGGTTTCCTGCATTTCCTGTTCATAATTTCGTCTCGTTTCTTGTTCTGCTAACTTCTCCACTCTGATCACTGCCCTTTTCTGCTCATTTACTCTTCCCTCCCCTCTTATCTTCATGTCCGCCACCACCAGTCTATGATCCGCATCCAAGGACACTCCCGGGATCACCTTTACATTCTTTACCATCCTTTTATCGGAGACTATCATGTAGTCTATCACCGATTTTTGATCGAATTGTTGCGTTACCTGATTCCATCTATACCTCGTAAAGATATGCGACTCTCTATGCTTGAAAAACGTGTTCATTATTTTTAGGTCGTTTCTCACACAAAAATCGATCAACGCCTCTCCCTCCATGTTTCTTGTCTCCTCTCCAAATGGTCCCAATACTCTCTCCATCTCTCTTCTCTTTCCTACTCTAGCGTTGAAATCTCCCATCAACACGCACCTCTCCCCCTCCTCCTCCATCCCCACCTCTTCTTCCATCAATTCCATAAATCTAGTTTTTTCCTCCTCTGAGTGCCCCTGTTGTGGTGCATATATCTGGAATATTCTATATTTTATCCGGCCTATCTTCAACACACACATCATCAACCTCTCATTTATAATTTTTACTCTCTGTATACATGGTGACAGTCTTGGTCCCACTATAATTCCGACACCATGCTTTCTTATTCCTTCTCTCACCCCACTATACATCAGAACAAATCCTTCTTCCATCTCTTTACCCTCCTCACACCCCCTCACTCTCATCTCCGCCATCCCCAACATATCTATCTTCCTCTCCTTCATGATATCTATTATCTCCTCCTCTTTTTCTCCATAGGTACCCACATTTATCGTGGCACACCTATAATTCTTGAAAGTGTTTTCCTGATTCCTAGTCCGTAAATCTCGCCGAAGTCGTCGTCTAAAGTTCTGTCCGGCTTCCGAGGCTCGCGCTTGAGTTCTGCAAGCAGTTTATTTCGGGAAGTGGCTTGCTAGGCCTATCCTTCCCTAGCCATAGCTCCTTTAGCCGAAGACACCTCCTGGTGTCCCTGCTGCCTGGGTGCACGACGGGACGAGCAGATTCACTCTACCCATATATATATATATTTTATATATATATATATATATATATATATATATATATATATATATATATATATATATATATATATATATATATATATATATATATATTCAACAAAAATACACCATTACAGCTGGCATGCTTGGAGAGAGAGAGAGAGAGAGAGAGAGAGAGAGAGAGAGAGAGAGAGAGAGAGAGAGAGAGAGAGAGAGAGAGAGAGAGAGAGAGAGAGAGAGAGAGAGAGAGAGAGAGAGAGAGAGAGAGAGAGAGAGAGAGAGAGAGAGAGAGAGAGAGAGAGAGAGAGAGAGAGAGAGAGATGAATTAAACCAATGAGGTTCTGCAAATTAGAGAAAGAGATCCTTAATGTCTTTATAAGGATAAATTGACAATGAAAATATGTAAATTTTCCGAACGAAAATGGTGCCAATTAAAATGAGTTAATAGGAAAAAGTTTTACACTTGTTTAGATATAATATAACAATGAATTAATCAGGCCTAAAAAAAATTTAATAAAAAAATAATCCATTTATTAATATTAATCTTAATATTTTTTAAAATGTTAATGCCATTATTTGCCCTACTTCACACATGTTTTAATACCAAATTAAATAACACATGAAAACCTCATACTATTTCATCTTTATTTCAATTTTATGTGCACAACATACTCGTACTGTGTGTGTGTGTGTTTGTGTGTGTGTGTGTGTGTGTGTGTGTGTGTGTGTGTGTGTGTGTGTGTGTGTGTGTGTGTGTGTGTGTGTGTGTGTGTGTGTGTGTAGATATGTGTGTGCTGTAAAATTGAAATAAAAGTTAAACTAAAATTGTATGTTTAAATGTATGCGTTAAAAACGCAATAGAAGCGTTAAAGCAAGCGCACATATTAAGAGGGTATTACGAATTTAAGAAAATTAAGATGTTCTACTCGAATGTATCTATGTATGAAATTACAAATATTTAAATGTCTCAGATTTTGTTCATGCCTCATAAACATTGAAAAAGTATTTTTATTATTATTATTATTATTATTATTATTATTATTATTATTATTATTATTATTATTATTATTATTATTATTATTATTATTATTATTATTATTATTATTATTATTATTATTATAGATGATTATTATTATTATTATTATTATTATTATTATTATTATTATTATTATTATTATTATTATTATTATTATTATTATTATTATTATTATTATTATTATTATTATTATTAATATTAATATTAATATTAATATTATTATTATTATTATTATTATTATTATTATTATTATTATTATTATTATTATTATTATTATTATTATTATTATTATTATTATTATTATTATTATTATTATTATTATTATTATTATTATTAGTATTATTATTATTATTACTATTATTATTATTGTTATTGTTATTGTTATTATTATTGTTATTATTATTATTATTATTATTATTATTATTATTATTATTATTATTATTATTATTATTATTATTATTATTATTATTATTATTATTATTATTATTATTATTATTATTAAGTCAAGAGATCTCAAAGTTAATTATAAATCCATGTAATTAAGAAATTTATTAATATAAAATTTTTCGCTTTTACAAATCATATAACTAAACATCCTTTTATATATATATATATATATATATATATATATATATATATATATATATATATATATATATATATATATATATATATATATATATATAATATATTATATATATATATATATATAAAAATATATATATATATATATATATATATATATATATATTATATAAATATATTATTATAAATATATATATATATATATATATATATATTTTATATATATATATATATATATATATATATTATATATATATATATATATATATATATATATATATATATATATATATATATATATATATATATATATATATATATATATATATATATATATTAAATCATCACCCACCTTCTCTCTCCAAGACTGGGGGTAAGGTGCGTAGCATGTACAGGAAACAGAAAAGTATTAGAAGAATTTTACGCAAGTCGAAAAGAAAGCCCAGCCCTACCGCCCCCTTTATACCTTTTAGTGATCCATCAATTCATCCAGCTTCACGGGACCATGACAGACCCTCACTATGGAATCTCGTCAATGTAGGATTCATCCCTTGGCGTAGGTGGGCCACAACCATACCCCCTTACAAAACCCCGCCATTCACACCTATTATGCACCTTTCTTCTCGCCTCTTCCAAACTCACATTTCTCTCCTCCAAGCATTCCTTTACTGACTCAATCCACTTTTTCTTCGGTCTCCTAGCCGGTCGATTTTCAACATACTCACCACTATACATCCGCTTAACCAACCGACTCTCATCCATCCTTTCCACATGACCAAACCATCTCAACATACTTTCATTTATTGAAGGAGAGGAGAGAGAGAGAGTGAGAGAGAGAGAGAGAGAGAGAGAGAGAGAGAGAGAGAGAGAGAGAGAGAGAGAGAGAGAGAGAGAGAGAGAGAGAGAGAGAGAGAGAGAGAGAGAGAGATAGTATAAAACTTAAATTTACATCTCGTTTTGAAATGCATCTTCTTATTGTTACATTTTTTTGTTCGATAGTTTCTACTTCTCACATCTACTCAATTTTGTGGGTTTTAAAAATAACCTATGAGCACGATATAATGATATGTCTTAAGACCAACCAAATACAAAAAAGAACCATATATATATTATAAATAAGGTTTCATTTTAGATACCAGTAGTTATGAACATAATTATGGATAAGGTTATTCATGTTCTTCTTGTAATGTATCCGTTCTTTCATAAATGTACGTTTTAATATAGATGTTTTTGACCAGTTTGCCATTCCCATTCATCATCGATTTCTTAAGTACATTACAAAGTATGAATTAGTATTAGAACTACAAAGTTTCATTTTAGTTCGTTTCATTATTATTCAACAAATCAAAAAAATTTAAATTTTTATTTATTTTAATCTCAGCCATTTTCCCCAAAGTCCTAAAATTTTCGGAAATAAATGGAAATTTCTAGATTCTTCTTTCAAATATTCTAGATCTTCTTGTGTAATTTATCTAGTATTGTTGTTTGTCTAATTTTGGTCTTTTACACTTATAAGTACATATTTTTCGTACCCATTAATATATTTAACTTTATCATAATCAAGAGGAATGTGTATTTGTCTACAGATCTTAAATGTTTTAAAAATCCATACATTTCACCCTTTGCCCAATTGATATGCCTATTTGAAGATGATTTAATATATATATATATATATATATTATAGTTAAAGTATATATATATTGGAAAGAAAGAAGAAAGAAGATAGTTATATATATATATATATATATATATATATATATATATATATATATATATATAAATATATATATATATATATAAATATATATGTATATATATATATATATATATATATATATATATATATATATATATATATATATATATATATATATAGTTATAAAAATATATATATAGTATATATATATATATATATATATATATATATATTTTATATACTATTATTATTATTATTATTATTATATATATATATATATATATATATATATATTATTATATGATATATATTATTATTATATATATATATCAATATATATACATATATATATATAAATATATATATATATATATATATATATATATATATATATATATATATATATATATGTCAGTAATGATAAACAAATCTATTATTGGCCATTAGCATATGAAGAAGAGTTGAGTTATTATATATATTATTATTATTAGATATATACATATATATATAAATATATATATATATATATATTATTATATATATATATATAAAAACATATATATATACATTACATATATATATATTATATATATATATATATTAAAGAGTATATATATATATATATATATATATTGTATATACTATATATATATATATAGTTAAGATATATATATATATATATATATACATATATATATATATATATATATATATATATTTAGGATATATATATATATATATATATATATGTAGATATATATTTAAATATATGTATATATATATATATATATATATATATATATATATATATATCAGTGGCGAAGCGTCCAGTCATCTATTGATGCGGAGATGACTGACCAGATGAGATAAAAAATAAATCAATTCTTTTTTCAAATTTCATTATTTTATTTTCTCATTATATATAAGTATATATATATATATATATATATATATATATATATATATATATATATATATATATATATATATATATATATATATATATATATATATATATATATATATATATATGTGTGTTTGAAAAAGCGGATCAATTACAATGAATTAATATTAATATAACATGCCCAGGTAATCTGTAAATTTGTCGGATCAATTGCGAGCACATTATCAGTATTATTATATAATGTTCACCAATCAAATTGCGCCAAAAATGTATAGTGATATAACATGGCTAGCTCATCTATAGATTTGTCGCTGAAGAACTATTTGAGCGAATTTGTTTCTCATATTAAAGCATAAGTACTTTAAAATTTCGTTCAAACTTTGGACTTCTGAAATATAGTAAATTATTAAAGAAATTATAAATTCAAAAATTATTATTAGAATCAGTGAAATACAATAATAAATTTCACTCTTTTTACAAAAATAAGTCAATTAAAGTTCCTTACTTTAGAAATAATATATATTTTATAAAGTACGAAATATGATGAAACAAACTTAAAATATTGGCAAAAATTCGTTTTCCTTGAAAGAAAATGTATTTTAATGGGAAACTACTTTGAAAAATAACCTAAATATATTATTATTATTATTATTATTATTATTATTATTATTATTATTATTATTATTATTATTATTATTATTATTATTATTATTATTATTATTATTATTATTGAAATTTAATATGAATTTGATTTTTTTCTGTTTTTTTTATTTTTATTCTTCCTTTCCAATTCTAATTTAAAAAAAAACTATTTCGGCCGCGCTCTCTCTCTCTCTTCTCTCTCTATATATATATATATATATATATATATATATATATATATATATATATATATATATATATATATATATATATATATATATATATATATATATATATATATATATATAACTTTTATAAGGTTCCCCACATAAGGCTGATGAAGAAGTTACTTCAATGTGGTATAGGTGGAGTGGTACATTTTTTTTTTTTTTTAGTTGTCACCACCACTCACGGGCAGAGCCCTATTCAGGGAGGGGGTGTTGCACACCAAAGTTTCATCCGCTAGCGCAAATTACGCAGATGAGAACAGACGCAGGCCTTAAAGTGAGGGAGATTAAATTCAGAAGTAGGGAACACAGAAGATGGAAGAGAATTCCACAGAACAGAGGTGGCAGGAAAGAAAGAAGCACCGCAGCGAACTAGCCTGGAGTTACCAAGATCCACACAAAACTCGTGGGCAGACACAGCACCCCTTGTGCTACGAGGGCGTCGTAAAGGTGGTGGTACACGAGTGATAAGTTCCCTCGAGTACCTGCCGCTGTGGTACCTATAGAAAAGAGATAAAGTACCAACATGGCGCCGCAAAGATAGAGGGTCAAATGAACTGGAAAGTACAGGACAGTTTATAAGCCTTTTGGCTTTTGACTCGACCCTGTCCAAAAGCCCGGGTGAAACCAGAGCCCCCCAGATATGAGAACAGTACTCCATACAAGGGCGGATGAGACCCTTGTATAGCTGGAGTAACTGAGAAGAGGAAAAAAGTCTCACAGTCTAAACAGAACTCCCAGTTTCTTTGAGGCCGCCCTAGCAACCGTTGTGATGAGGTTTCCAAGACAGTTTTTTGTTTATGTTAAGGCCAAGGATGTTTATATTGTCAACAGGAGAGACGAGAGAACAGTCGAAAGATATAGAAAGTTAGAAGGTGTTTTAGAGGGAGATTTGTAGAAGTTGAGTTTTTAAAGAATTGAATTTCACAAGGTTGAGACGACCCCAATCGGAAATTCTATCCAGATCAGCGAGAATAGAATCGGAAAGATTAAGACGAGAGGCAATTCTAGAAGTAAAGAAGGAGCAGAATTGAAATGAGTTGAAGAGTGAAGGGTCGAGTCATCGGCATAAGAGTGGCTAGAGTTAGATGTGCAGGTGAGAAGATCATTAATGAAAAGTAGGAATAAAGTAGGAGATAAAGCCGAACGAACCCTGAGGAACACCACTATTGACAGAAAAAGAAGTCGCTCCATCAACCACATCCGATATTGAGCGACATGAAAGAAAGCTAGACATAAGTAAGCAAAGAGAAGGAGGAAACCCAAAGGAGGGGAGCTTGGAGAGCAGTGACGCGTGCCATACCCGGTCAAATGCTTTGGATATGTCGAGCGCCACCACGCAAGTCTCCCCGTAGTTCCTAAGAGCGGAAAACCATAAATCGGTTAAATAGGAAAGTATATCGCCAGTAGACCTTGAACGCCGAAAGCCGTACTGGTGATCGAAAAGAAGAGAATGAGATTCCAGATGGCCTAAGAAGTGAGAGTTAAGAAGTGTTTCAAAGATCTTAGATAAAAGTGAGAGCTATAGGGCGATAGTTAGAAGGATCAGAGCGGCTTCCTTTTTTCGGAATAGGTTGGACATGTGTGTGCTTCCAACACTGAGGGAAAGTGCTAGTATTGAGACATAGAGAATATAGTTGAACGAGGGGCGGGGTCAGCACGTAAGCACATTCCCTCAAAACTCGGGGAGGAATGCCATCCGGGCCACCCGCCTTCCTAACGTTCATAGATCTCAGGAGCCCGTGTACCCGATCAAATGTAATCACAAGTAAAGACATAGGACACCTGAGAGGAGAAGGAGAAGGAGGAGGAATGCCAGAATCGTCCAAGGTTGAGTTAGGGGAAAATAGGAGGCCGAAGAGATTGGCCTTTTTAGTTGGAGAATTAGCAACAGAACCATCAGATCGAATAAGAGGGGCAAAAGATGATTTACAGAAATTGTTAGAGATGTTTTTGGCAAGAGGCCAGAAGGATTTGTTAGTAGGAGATCCAAGGAGGTTAGCGCACTTTCGTTTGATGAAAGCCTGCTTTGCTCGTCGAAGAGTATCCTGCAACGATTTCTAGCTGAGTGAAAATTAGCGAGAGTGATAGGAGAACGAGAATTTTTCCACTCCCGATACGCGCTGTCTCTAGCCTGAATGGCCAGAGAACAAGCACGATCGAACCATGGATTATGGGGAGAGAAAGATTTAGTCGAAGAAGGAATGAACCTGCTCATCCCGTCAACGATTACAGCTCCCACCTTAGTGGCAGAAGCCGAAGCGTCATCAGAGTTAAAACAGTCATTCCAATTAGTTAGCGTAGAAGCGACGCAAGGCCCCCAATCAGCCCGATCAAAGTGCCAGAAAAAAACGCATAGGGCAGGATGAAGCTGTTGGAGAGAAAGTATTGAAATTAAGAGATATAAGGTTGTGGTCAGATTTACCAATAGGAGCGAAATGGTGTATTTATAGAGAGAAGGACTAGTGGTGAAACATAGGTCAAGTGTGTTCAAGAATTGGTTGGATTAAAGAGTAGTTGTGGAATAGAAAACAGTGTGTACAACTAAATGGCAATAAGTCATCATGGGAAATAGTGAAGAGTGGTGTCCCACAGGGTTCAGAGCTGGGGTTACTATTGTTCCTCATATATATAAGTGATTTAGACCATGGACTTAAATGCAAGGTTTCTAAGTTTGCAGATGATACCAAAGTGGCCACCTCAGTTAGGAAAAGGGAAGGATGTATAAAGATTCAAAATGATCTTGATAAACTTCTTGGGTGGGCAGATAAGTGGCAAATGAATTTTTATAGTTTTCTCAAATAAAAGTTTTAACTGCGATATGAATGGGGATTAGCTTGAACCTGTGGACCAAGAAAAAGATATAGGTGTAATTATAAGCAGTAATTTGAAAGTAGCTAATCAGTATTTGGTAGAAATGTAGCTAATAAGATGCTGGGCAAAATAAATCGCAATGTTGTTTACAAGAGCAAAGAAGTAATAAGTAAACTGTATAATAGCTATGTTAGGCCAATAATAGAGTATTCTGCACAAGTTTGGGCCCCTTATTTAAAGAAAGACTTAGATATGCTAGAGAGAGTGCAACGTAGAGCAACAAGGATGATTTCTGAGTTTGAGGGTAAGAGCTATGAGGAGAGGCTGAAGGAGTTAGAAATGTTTTCTGTAGAAAGGATTTCTCAGACGGGACATGATACAATTCTACAAAATTTTTACATCTATTGATACGGAGACCAATAAATTCTTCATAGTAGAGCACGGACGGGACCAGGGGGCATAACAAGAAAATTAAGAAGAAAGCATGCCATCTTGATATAAGAGAGTCTTTCAGCAAAAAATAGCTATTAAATTTTGTAATGGTTTGTGACATGAGGTTATATATATATATATATATATATATATATATATATATATATATATATATATATATATATATATATATATATATATATATATATATATATATATATATATATAATGTCGGAATAGGGAACCGGGAACTGTAGCGATGACTGCTGGAAAATGCCACGCCTGCCACTGATATATATATATATATAGCAGTAGTGAGTATATATATATATATATATATATATATGTTGAGAATATTATATATATTATTATTATATATATAGAAGAAAGATATATATATATTGCATATATATATATATATACGTACATATTATTATATATATTATTTATATTATTATATTGTTGTTATTATATATACATATATTAGTTATTATTGTTA
>JABUQX010021992.1:130000-135743 GCA_015478945.1 Trachelipus rathkii
CTCAGGGTTCTGTCTTATCTCCTACTTTATTCCTACTTTTCATTAATGATCTTCTCACCTGCACATATAACTCTATCCACTCATATGCTGATGACTCGACCCTTTATTCTTCAACTCATTTCAATTCTGCTCCCTCTTTTACTTCTAGAATTGCCTCTCGTCTTAATCTTTCCGATTCTATTCTCGCTGATCTGTATAGGATTTCCGGGTGGGGTCGTCTGAACCTTGTGAAATTCAATTTTTTAAAAACTCAGCTTCTACAAATCTTCCTCTCTAAAACACCTTCTAACTTGCCTATCTCTTTCGACGGTTCTCCCGCATTTCCTGTTGACAATATAAACATCCTTGGCCTTAACATAGACAAAAAAATGTCTTGGAAACCTCGCATCACAACGGTTGCTAGGGCGGCCTCAAAAAACTGGGAGTTCTGTTTAGACTGCGAGACTTTTTTTCCTCTTCTCAGTTACTCCAGCTATACAAGGCCTGTCTCGCCCTTGTATGGAGTACTACTGCTCTCATATCTGGGGGTTCTTTGGTTTCCCCCGGCTTTTGGATAGGGTCGAGTCAAAGGCCAAAAGACTTATAAACTGTTCTGTACTTTCCACTTCACTTTGCGGCGCGATGTTGGTGCTTTATCTCTTTTCTATAGGTACCGCAGCGGCAGGTGCTCGAGGGAACTTCTCACTCGCGTACCACCACCATTACGTCGCCCTCGTAGCACTAGGGGTGCTGTGTCTGCACATGAGTTTTGTGTTGATATTGGTAACTCCAGGCTAGTTCGCTGCGGTGCTTCCTTCTTTCCTGCCACCTCTGTTCTGTGGAATTCTCTTCCATCTTCTGTGTTTCCTGCTGAATTTAATCTCCCCCACTTCAAAGCCTGCGTCTGTGCTCATCTGCGTAATTTACGTTAGCTGTTGACTTCTGATTCGTGCAACACCCCATCCTTGAATAGGGCTCTGCCCGTGAGTGGTGGTGACAACTGTAAATATATATATATATATATATATATATATATATATATATATATATATATATATATATATATATATATAAGAAAGAAAGAGCAACGTCTATCTATACATATATATATATATAGTATATAAATATATATATATATATACTATATATATATATATATATATATATATATATATATCAGAGGTGGGCGTTCCGCAATTTAAGTCCGCAATTCCGCAATTGCGGAATACCAAAATAAATTGCGGAATTGCGATTGCGATAATTTGAAAAATGTTGCGGAATTGCAGTTAGCGGAATGCCTATATCATTCCGCAATTTAATTCCGCAATAAGAGGACTATCAAAAAAAAAGTTGTGGAATTTCAATAGAATGCCAAAATTTAAAGTCCACAAATTTTTACACGTTGGACATCTTTCTACGTCTGGCAGCGACACCGAAAAACATTTGCAACCCAGCTTATTGCTTGCTTGTGATAGCAAAAAATGCTCTGGTTTACTTTCTTAGCGCAAAAAACGCTCACCAAACGTATAAATGTCTCTAATTCTGTGTAATATAGAATAAAATTCTGTATAAAATAGCAACCTTACAGAATTAAAGAAATTCCTTACGTTTGATAAGCATTTTTTTACGATTTTGCGCTAAGGTTGACGAAAACGATCGAAAACTTGAGCATTTTTTTTAGCACAAATGCAAAAACGAAAACGGCTTTGAAGTTCGAACTATTTTTCAGTATGCTAGGAAGTATTTAAACAAAAACTTTCAAAAATCCTAATTCAGTAATACAAATAAAATAAAAAACTTTTGCTGTAGAGTTACGATATAATTAAAGTTTTTGTAAATAAGTAATTAATAATTAACAAAAACTGAAAGGCTTAAATGCATGAATAAAAGTTTGAAATCAACAATTTTTAATTATTTTCTTTTATACAAATTTTCTTAAGCTTAAGTTATAATGAATATAATTTATAAAACGTGTCACCACCAAATTTCAGATAAAATGTATTGTACAGTAAACATAAATAATGAATAAAATAATATAACATTGGTACCCAACATCAAAAATAAATAAGTATATATATATATATATATATATATATATATATATATATATATATATATATATATATATATATATATATATATATATATATATATATATATATATATATATATATATATAAATTTATATATATATAGTATATATATATATATATATATATATATAAGATATATATATATATATATATATATATATATATATATATATATATATATATATATATATATATATATATATATATATAATTTTCAAATTATTTTGAATATTTCCCCCAACGAGGAAGAACCTACTAGGGAAGTAATTATCCGGTTATCCGGCCGGATACCGGATAGTCAAAAACTTGGCCGGATAGGCCGGATACCGGATAGTTGCCGGATATCCGGCCCATCCCTAATATATATATATATATATATATATATATATTATATATATATTAATTAAGATTGTATTCTATATTTAGATACATAGAGGGAGAAAATTATATATATATAAATATATATATATATATATATATATATATATATAAAAATATATATATATATATATATATATATATATATATATATATATATATATATATATATATATATATATATATATATATATATATATATATATATATATTATATATATATTTATAAACATATCTATATATGTATTATTAGCATATATATATATATATATATATATATATATATATATATATATATATATATATATATATATGCATATATATATATATATATATATATATATATATATATATATATATATATATATATATATATATATATATATATAAATAAAAATTATGTCTTATATATATATCTCTATATATATATATAATATAATATATATATATATATATATATATAGATATATATATATATATATATATATATATATATATATTTATATATATATATATATATATATATATATATATATATATATATAAGTCCAAATCACGTTACTCTCATCAACGCTTCGCTTTTCGTATGCTTGCCGTCCATTTTACTGTGTTACTTTTAAAAATTTGTTACAATATATCGTACAATCGCAGCTGCAGTGATTACACCTTACCCCAGACTGGGGAAAGGAGTTGTGAAGATTATGATAATGCTGATGATGATATATATATATATATATATATATATATATATATATATATATATATATATATATATATATATATATATATATATATATATATATATATATATATATATATCTTTTCGTTTAGCGAATTTTAACTTTTTAACTTTATTATAAATAAGAGAATCAAAGCTCTGAACATTGTTTTCATTTCCTCTATTAGAATCGACGTTTTGAGAAATAACGTTTCTCATCTTTAGGATAATAGGATGATAAAAAATAAAATAAAATAAAATAACACAAGTTAAAAGTTCAAACTCTAAAACATCATACTTATCTCCTAATGTGACACACATATATGAAAAATCAAATCAGGTTAATGGGGTCTATTGTAGTTAACATGTTAGTTGGTTGTTAGTTACTTAATTATCTGTCCAGTAGTTGAAAAAATGTCTGATAAAAATATATAAAAGCATTATTTAAAGTCTTTTCACGAATGTTCCTATATCTGAAACTATTAACATAATATTAGAAAATGTTTATCATCATGATGTAAAACCACCGCCGTCCATAGAAGAAGACATTCTGAGAAGGTTACTTTATATATGTACTACGAAAATACATTTTGGCTTCAATGGTAAGACATATATTTAAAAAAATGGCGTATCTATTGGATCACCTTTAGGACCAACCTTCGCAGATTTCTACATGTCAACGGTAGAAAACAAAATTTTTAATGGAAATCCCCCCATGCAATCCTATCTTTTACATTCGATACGCAGACGACAACTTTGTAATATTTAACAACCCAAAACATGTTCAAGAGTTTAAATCCAAAATAGATCTTAGTGGTTTAAAATTTACTATTGAAAAGGCCAAAAATAACTATATTAATTTCTTAGATGTTAACATTAAAATTAAAGAGAATGGAAAGATTGATAGAAGTGTCTACGTTAAATCTACAGATAAAGGAACATACTTGAATTTCGACTCCTTCACTCCTCTAAACTACAAAATTGCTACCATATAAAGACTTTAGTTCACCGAGCGTTTAAGATATAGTCTGATTGGACCCTTTCTGATATCGAAATTAAAAGAATAACACAGAATCTAATAAATAATAACTTCCCCAGTACATTATAGAGAAAACTATAAAGAACACCTTGAATAATTTATTTGCCAACACCATCAATGAAAACGTAAACGATAAGCTCATATTATATTATAAAACTAAAAATATTAGTCAGAAAAAAGAGGAAGAAAACAAATTAAAATTAATTTTAAAAGAGCATATTAAAGCAAAAGAAGGGAAGAAGCTTATATTAAGATCTTACTATAAGCCATTGAAACTAAGCTCGTGCTTCTCTACTCGTGAAGCGCTTTCGGATGGTGAGAGACTAGTAACATTGTGCACCGATTTCAATGTTCTGAAAGTGGATGTAACGCCTCTTATATCGGATACACAACGAATACCCTCAACATGAGAATATCGCAACATAAGTATAAGCCGAGTAAAGTATTTCAACATTTTAAAGAAGAACATAACAAAAATCCCGATAACAAAATAAAAGAAAACTTTTCCATCATAACAAGAAAGAATGATTTTTATGAATTGCGCCTCGGGGAATCATTGCTCTTAAGGAAACATAAACCAGTAATAAATATAAAATATAATGAAATGTCCAATTTTTTAAATATTTTTAAATAACAAAAAGTCAATGCAGGTTAACTTTTCTAACTTTTAAAATTATTAATTTTATTTATTTATTTTTGTTATTAGTTTAAACGATATTTATATTATCAAAATTGTTAAAATCTAAAAATAAAACTATTCCTTGAAAATGTCCGAAGTATACGGACGAAAGCTTGGTACGTTAATTAAATCAATAGTTTTATTTTATTCCAGAATAATATTAAAGAAAATTTCTTCTGTAGAAAGAAATACTATAATAATAATAATAATAATAATAATAATAATAATAATAATAATAATAATAATTAATAATAATAATAATAATAATAATAATAATAATAATAATAATAATAATAATAATAATAATAATAATAATAATAATAATAATAATAATAATAATAATAATAATAATAATAATAATAATAATAATAACTAAAAACTAATAATAATAATAATAATAATAATAATAATAATAATAATAATAATAATAATAATAATAATAATAATAATAATAATAATAATAATAATAATAATAATAATAATAAAATTATAATAATAATAATAATAATAATAATAATAATAATAATAATTATAATAATGATAATAATAATAATAATAATAGCAATAATAATAATAATAATGAAAAAAAAAAAAATAAACCCACACATCAGAACAATAATAATAATAATAATAATAATAATAATAATAATAATAATAATAATAATAATAATAATAATAATAATATTAATAACTAAAAACTACACAAACAGTTTCAATAGTGATAATAATAATAATAATAATAATAATAATAATAATAATATACACACAAACCATAATAATAATCATAATAATAAATACACAATAATAATCATATTAAAAACTATGCTAATAGTAATATTAGTGACTGATGGCCCATG
>JABUQX010021993.1:12500-20000 GCA_015478945.1 Trachelipus rathkii
ACCCTACCTTTGAGTTTACTTTAGCTGTGTGCTTGCGTTTCCTTTAATGGTTTACTTTATTTAAAAACAAAAATTTTTTTTTTTTTTACTTTTTTCTTTTTTATTTAAAAACTTTAATCTACCTTAAAATTACCCTAAACCAAACTTAATATTACCTTAAACCTAATTTTACTACTTTATTTATGCAATTTATTATAGATTTGACAAATTGGCTTGCATAAAAACTGCCATCTGTTTAAGACAGCTTTTCTCTGAGGTCTTATTGTATTGGCATTACTATCATTATTATTATTATTATTTGTTTACTCCAGAAGTACAGTCTGTTTTGCTGTTGTCATCCTGTAACAAGGTTGTTGTATTACAGGTGTTACATTTGGGATGAACTACACTCCCTGTATTTAAATTCTGAGGGGGTAAAGTTACTGATGGGAATGCAACCCATATTTCACCAGAACCCCAGTTTTTCTAATTTTACTGATCTGAATGTTAATCACTCTCGTGACCTAATATCACATCCATCACTGCTGCCTTCTTCCAAATGGACGTGGTTTAATTGCTTGTGTCTTTTTAAGAACTCACAACGTCTCTCCACCTTTACTTTATCTTCCCAAATACCCTGAAACAAGTGTCTAGACCGCTCCCGGAGACTTAGGAGATACTCCTCATGCCACAAACGCCTGAACTCTTCATAGAGTTCATTTTGCTTTATGAGGGTAGAATCCAGTACCTCCTTGTTGGGTGCACTGCCCATCTGATATTCTACTGTATCAAAATTACTTTTAAATATTAAATTACTGTTAAACATTACTTTCAAAAAACAATTGGGCGTTATTGCCTCCAACTCAGAGGTACCAGATCTATAGGTTAGGGGTCTGGAATTGATGGCATTTTCTATGTCAGACAGAGTGGTAAGAAGCTCAAAATAAGTCACTTTACTTTTTCCCACAGCTTTGTACAGACACTGTTTCATTACTTTTATTAACCTCTCCCAATGGCTGCCTTGCCATGGAGAGAAGAGGTTAATTTTTACATGTTTGATTTGATTTTTATCAAACTCCTCCTTGAAAGCATCAGTATTAAAGGACTCTTCTATTATTTTGCACCCTTTATTGAAATATAATGCATTGTCACTATATATGTAAGATGGTATACTAAATTTATTACAGAACCTTTTGAAGGCTAACAGAAAGTCAGAGGTGTTCATAGAGGGTACTAGTTCTAAGTGTACAGCTCTGATGTTTAAGCAAGTGAAAATTAAGATGTACATTTTCTCTAACTTTGAGGTGTTGTTTTTGACATATAAATGAGAGGTGAAATCAATACCTGTGTGTTGGTAGGGTTTTATAAGATTCATGTGTGTTCTAGGTATGTCAGTGAAACGTGGGTACCTGTAAGAAAGAGCATTGTACTTCTTGCATGTAATGCATTCCAATAATACAGATCTTACAGCAGCTCTACCCTTAGGTATCCACACACCTTGATTTCTGATGTAATTAAGAGTAGTACCAATGCCAAGATGCTTTACTTGCTCATGAGCATATTTAATAAATAGCAATGTAAAGCCATGATTTCTTCCCATTAATATAGGATTAGCTTGTTCATAGCTGATAAGAAGAGCCTTATTAATTCTGCCCTTGCTTCTTAAATAGCCTTTTTCATCAAGGAAAAGATTTAAGTTTAAAACCAAGGGAGGAATTTCTGAGTCTTTCAAGGAAGTTACTTTTACTTTCTGTTTATAATCTTTCAAAAATTTAATTTCATTAGCAAAGGATTGAATTTGATTTATTTTAAGCCAATACCTTACTGATTTTTGTTGGTAATCAACATTTATTTTAATTTTACTAAGCCATTTAAAAATATCCAGGCAGTGATTCTTAAGACTTTTCGATAGCATGAATATTTACTTAGATCTAAAATACTAATACTTGTATTTTCTAATATATTTACATTTACCATTAATAGAGGTAAAGACTCTTGTGGCACACTCAACATAGGATACTTGGGCCAATTGTCTAAATCATTAGTTAACCAAACCGGACCATGATACCACAGAGCAAATATTTCTTTAAACTTTTTAAAAGTTAAACCCCTAGTTAAAAAATCACCAGGATTTTCTGCTGTATTTACATACTTATAATGCACATTTAATTTATACTTGTTACAGATGGAAGTAATTAACCCATCCATTTCATTTATTCTATTTTTTAAAAACTTAGATTTTACTTTGGTTTGTCTGGTTAATAACCAGCTCAAAACTACTTGTGAATCCACAGCAATATTAATGAATTCAAAATATATATTACTGTATGCTTCCAGAAAAATATTGGGTAAGCATTTCAAGGCCAAAATAACCCCCATCAGCTCCAGGGAAGGAATACTTAACTCCCTAGGCCTATTGGCAGGAGCTACCTTGGCTTTAGCAAATATAAAGGAGCTTTTGTTATCATCATCCACTCCATAACATACAAATCCATAAACACTTTCAGAACTGTCACAAAAAAAATGCAAGCCATACTTATTCCCTTCAGAAAGAGCCCTCCTAGGTATTGCAATCGTATCCAGATGTTCACAATTACTGCGTATTTTATACCATTCTTTTAGTATCTCATCAGGCACTTTCTCGTCCCAAGCCAAATTATGCTGCCACACTTGTCTCATCAACAATTTACCCTTTACCAAAATAGGAAGAGCAAAGTTAAGAGGATCGAAAAGCTTGGAAATCTCAGACAACAATTGACGCTTGGTTGAAATACTCTCCAGATATTCTACTTTATTAATATGCATACAATCAGTCACCACATTGAAACTATATCCCAAGATCTTTTCACAACAACTAGAATGCTCTACAAAGGAGTTTTCTTCCTTGAACTTAACACGCAAAGCATCCGAGTTGCTATTCCAAGATCTCAAGATAAAACCCCCTTCTTCCATTCGTTTTTTACATTGATGATAAATACCTACTATTTCACTTTCTTCTTGCATGCTTGTAAATATTAAATTATCCACATAGAAGCCTGAGGATAATATTTCAGTACATCTATCATGTGGATACTTAGAAGCATGATATTTCATTATATAATGCAAGATAAATGGGGAAGATGTAAACCCAAATATTAAAGTGAGGTACCTATAAGCTTCTAATTTCCCGTTGTTATACCATAAGAAAGTGAACCTATTCATGTCCACTTCATCTTTTAACCTTATCATCAGAAACGCTTGTTTAACATCACTTATGACGACAGTACGATTCGTTCTGAACACAAAGTAGTAGCTACAGTGAATCTCTCATGAGGTCATCAACTCACCTGTACAGCAGCCTCAATTCACAGTGGAAGAGTTTTATTACTTTAAGGGAACAATTAAAAAACTGGTCTTATTTTTAGTGGTTACTGTTCTGATTGCTTATTATAGGGCGATGAGGAATGAATTTATATTTACAAATTCTGAAAGGTATCATCTAAAATTTATATTTACTTTTTCAATTATTTTATCATTCAGTTGACTTTCAAAATTTATTGCAATGAATTGAATAAATACTTTTTGAGTTAATTTATCAAAAAGTGTATCAAGTCTATAGTTTAACAGATATTTTAAAAATTTATTAGGAACTAATTTCTATTCTGTCTCATACCAAGAAGGCTTAACATGATATACGGTTGTTCTGAATAATCATATTCCTGATTAAATAATGTCACTCTTGACTTTATCTAACAGTGTTAAAGTCCTCCGTTCCGTGATACTAAAGATTCCAAGCCTTAAACAGATTTTCCAAGCATTGTCATATATCTAGAATCCAAAAACATGCTCATGAGGATTAGAAATAGCTTTTGGAATGGTTCTAAAACGAAATAACACTTTGTGTATCAGCCTTCTGTTATTACATTCAGAATCATTTTTAGGAATTATGGTATTATTTGTTTCAACTTTTGACTGAGTTATGAAATTACTAACTTTATTACTTTTTCTGGTTTCAACCAAACGTACAATTTGTTCTCTACTTAAAAAATTATAAATATTACCTATTGGAATTAATTTATTATTGCCAATATGTATACAATGACCACTTGCAAAAGGTACAGTCTGAAAGGATGGAAACAAGTCTATAATTTCTATGCCAAGTAAGACATCTACTTTAATATGACTATTTATATTAGAATTATTAAAATTACTGTCTGCAAAATTTAAACCATTATTTTCATATTATTTATTACATTCGAATGCCATTCTATCCATACTTTAATAATTTATATTTATCTCATCATCCCTATAAGAAAAGGAATGCAAAACCTATTTCTTTTAAAAACCCTCCTTTACACACCAATATAATGTTTTAGATGAGACCACTTTTTATTTTAGAGCAATGAAAGTTTGAACCTCATATTCTATTATAGGAAGACTATTTACATTAGGTATTAGTTTTTCAGCAGCTTCTCTTGAAATATAAGACCTACTACTAGCTGTATCTATCAAACATCTGAAAGTTTTTTCATTACCATTGTAAACCATGTTTAATGACGTGGTAGGCGGAATGTACTCATTCTCCAAACTTTGATGAAAAGTTATGCAATGATTGGTCGTTGTATTATCTCACGTTTATCTCATTTTTTATTAAACATTACACAATTGGTTGTAATGTGCTGAATCTACTTCCACTTTACACGGAAAACCTCAATTTTTATTAATTATTAACCAAAACATCTGTGCTTGTGGATGGTTACAGCACACTGTTCACAAACAACCCCAACTACTTTAATTCATATATAATTCGACATTCAAAATTGTGTGTACACAGGACATAGTCCTTAAAAACTGGTCTTATTTTAATAGTTACTTGTTCTGATTACGATGAGGAATGAATGCTGTTTACTTGTAGCATTATTTTGTGATGTTTTTTTCTTTTTGAGGAGTGACAGGTGTAATTTTACTTTTGAGTTTGGCACATACTGTTCTTTCTGAGGAAGAACTTGTACTTATTAAGGTCTTTATTATATCCTGATAATTTTCAAGAATTTCATTAATATCAGGATAATTGTGCCCTACTTTTCTTATCAGGTCCTTCAAATATATACTTTAGGTAAGCTTCTTTTTTACTACTATATGTGCAAAAGCAACAGCCCTGGACTCCTTTGAGATAGTAAAGATCTTTAATTTAATGAACTCTAAAGATCATTATAATTTGCCACTTATTTTTTCAATGCCTTTTTTTAAGGATAAAATCTTTATTTCTATCTTTGGCATTCTATATGTAATAGCTTTACAAAGAGGCAACAGTCATTCTTGTTATAACGTTCAGATTTACATCCAATATAGCTTTTAACAATTCTCTATATCGCTACTTACTAATGTTCCTGCACGTATGAATAGATAAATGAGACACCACATACTTAAAGGAATAACAATCCCTCAAAAAACTTAAAAGGTACATTTAATTTCACAGCCGTCATTAAAGTTTAGGTTATTTTCCCAACCCACATTCATAAACCTGAATTTTAAAAAATATTTGAAAGAAACTAATTTTATTAAATATTCCATCAAATTCAGCCGGTTTTCATCTCATGGTAAATTTTACAATTAGTAGTGTGATCTACTGTTATTTAAGGCTTTCCACAATAACTATCAGAATATTATGGTTCTGTCTTAGCAGTGTCCTTACTTAAAATACTAATTCCATTAAAACACTTAATTTAATTTCTAATTCTAAATAATAATCACTTTGACTTTCTATTTCAGAGTCCATATCTAGGCCTTCAAGCTCAGTTTCCATCAAAACATCAATCATGCTTTCATCAATTTCTTTGATTTTTAATATCAATTTATTTATTTCATTTATTTGAGATTTGCCAGAAAATAATACCCAAACAATCATTAGTTTTTAATTCGTTTAATTTATTTACTCTTTTAGTAATACGAATTTTTAAATTAGACCTCAACTTTTTAAATTTGACAAAATTGTCCATTTTGTTCCAAAAATTCAAAATCTATTTACTTAAAAAATGCTGATATTGTGGTCACCAAATGAATAAAAATTTACCTAGGCCTATCAACTATCACCCTACAGCCTTCAAAAACTTTTGTTAACACACTGAATCATTCTGTTATATAGTTTAGCCTATATACATACAAACACTATTTTGCTATTTTATTAATTAAACCATTTTTTTCAAAGGAAACACAACCACACAGTGTTATTGTTATTATTAAACATTAATTACTACAATTAATTATATTATTAAAATAATTAAACCTAAAAAACAATTTTGAAAAATTTATCAAAACGCACTCAGTAAAATTTGTTTACAATTATTGACAAAATATCGATTATTATCGATTAATGAAAGAACGATATTTATATCGATTATTCTATCGATCTTAAATAAAATATCGATTATTACAAAAATAATTGAAACCGATTCAACTCCTTTTGGAATTTTCCATTCATTTAATTTTGATGCAATCTTTTTGCGCATGCGTAAGACTGCTTTTTAACTTTTCGAAAATGTTTGGAAGTTTATTCACCCGCTCACCACTTCACCTCGCCCATCCTCCACTCCCCACCTCCTTACCCCCCCCCACCCGTCCCCCTACCACTACCCACCTCCCTACCAACTCCTTTGGAATTTTCCTCTCATTTAATTTTGATGCAATCTTTTTGCGCATGCGTAAGACTGCTTTCGAAAATGTTTGGAAGTTATGAAAAAAGTTTAACTAATAAAATTTTCAAATCACTTTTTAAAGGTAAATAACTTTTCATTTCACTAATAATTCACTTGATGAATAAATAAAAAATGTTAAGTACATTAGTACATTTTAAAAATGACGGTTTACTTATTGAACACTTTTTCAAAATGGCGATCCTATAGATCAAAACCTTTTCAAAAATATCAAAAAAATTTCTTTTCATTTTTTGATAGAAGTGGCTCTTGGCGCCACCGGACTATTTTTAGTTTCTTTGCACTAAAATTACTTAAAAAATTTAAATGTGTATTTACCTTAAATGTTCTTCTTTTTGTTGTAGACAAAATTTTGGAGACGTAGCGCCTCGGAGGTACCCCCTAAAAACGCTTTATATACTTTTAGTAATTTGCAATTAATAATGAATGCGATTATCATTATAATGAAAGACAGGAAAATCCAAAAGGGTTTGAAAAGGTTTCCTTTTCATAAACTAGGACATTTTAATCCTTTTAAAGTAACTAATTTTCACAGAGTAACTTAAATTCCAAACAGTTTTACTGAGGCCATTTTCATAAACAATAGATATGAAATATTATTGTAATAAGCCGTGATATAAACTTTAAGACACTTATTGTTTGTCTATATTAATTTTATTGTACTTAATACTGCGTACAATTTTATTAAGTTAATGAGAATCAATCTCAACTTTAATGAACCCGAATACTTTAATATTGACAACAGTATACGTGTGTTCACCAGTTAATTACTGAAAGATTACTGAAGTTTTTACTGATTTTGGGGAAGGCTGTGACCATCCCGCGCATT
>JABUQX010021993.1:25000-40000 GCA_015478945.1 Trachelipus rathkii
ACAGTACCCCTTACGAGGATTGATCAAACTTTCATACAAATTGAAGGGTGTCCTCTCATACGGGTGAACAGTACCCCTTACGAGGATTGATCAAACTTTCATACAAATTGTAGAGAATCATCCCATATGGGTGAACAGTACCCCTTACGAGGATTGATCAAACTTTCATACAAATTGAAGGGAGTCCTCCCACATGGGTGAACAGTACCCCTTACGAGGATTGATCAAACTTTCATACAAATTGAAGGGTGTCCTCCCATATGGGTGAACAGTACCCCTTACGAGGATTGATCAAACTTTCATACAAATTGAAGGATGTCCTCCCATATGGGTGAACAGTACCCCTTACGAGGATCGATCAAACTTTCATACAAATTGAAGGGTGTCCTCTCATACGGGTGAACAGTACCCCTTACGAGGATTGATCAAACTTTCATACAAATTGAAGGGTGTCCTCCCATATGGGTGAACAGTACCCCTTACGAGGATTGATCAAACTTTCATACAAATTGAAGGGTGTCCTCCCATACGGGTGAACAGTACCCCTTACGAGGATTGGTCAAACTTTTATACAAATTGTAGAGAATCATCCCATATGGGTGAACAGTACCCCTTACAAGGATTGATCAAACTTTCATACAAATTGAAGGGTGTCCTCTCATATGGGAGAACAATACCCCTTACGAGGATCGATCAAACTTTCATACAAATTGTAGAGAAGCATCCCATATGGGTGAACAGTACCCCTTACGAGGATTGATCAAACTTTCATACAAATTGAAGGGAGTCCTCCCACATGGGTGAACAGTACCCCTTACGAGGATTGATCAAACTTTCATACAAATTGAAGGGTGTCCTCCCATATGGGTGAACAGTACCCCTTACGAGGATTGATCAAACTTTCATTCAAATTGAAGAGAGTCCTCCCATATGGGTGAACAGTACCCCTTACGAGGATTGATCAAACTTTCATACAAATGGAGTGAGTAACTGTACAGAAGATTATAAGTCTTGCAATCTGAAAAAGAACTCTCTACTTATCCGAATCTGCCTATGTTACCAATGTCATATGACTTCATTTATCGTTAATGATAAGACCAAGGGTGTTTTGGTTTTATCAACAGTTCATACGTATATATATATATATATATATATATATATATATATATATATATATATATATATATATATATATATATATATATATATATATATATATATATATATAACCTAGGCCTCACCTAATCTAACCTAATCTAACCTAATCCAACCTAACCTAACCTAACAACCTAACCTAACCTAACCTAACCTAACCTAACCTAGTCTAACCTAACCTGAGAGAGAGAGAGAGAGAGAGAGAGAGAGAGAGAGAGAGAGAGAGAGAGAGAGAGAGAGAGAGAGAGAGAGAGAGAGAGAGAGAGAGAGAGAGAGAGAGAAGTAATGTGATCTTCCTAGATAGATAATAAGACAAAAAGAAATAAAAAAAATTTTAAGTACAGACGAAAAAGTCCGAGTTGTTGTTGTAGTTATAGATGTTGTAGTTATAGATGTTGTAGATATAGATGTTGTAGTTATAGATGTTGTAGTTATAGATGTTGTAGTTATAGATGTTGTAGTCATAGATGTTGTAGTAATGCCCCAATTGGAAATTCGATAAAGGTCAGAGGTTAGTTCTCCATGGCCGTCCCTCTAGCGTGAGTAACTTGCTTTTGGGTGGGGCATATTTCATAGTGAAAAGAAAAATGAAGGGTGTTGTCGTCGGCATAGGATTAGATAACGAATGAAGTAATAGATAGGTCATGGCGATACGACCCTGGGGAGCAAAACTATTTATAGATTCAAACGATAAATGGTGGCCGTCTATAACTGAAGACTAAAAAAGAATTGGGGATAGAACCTTGAAAAACACCACTGATTATAGATTTAGGGGATGATGGTGGCCATCTACAACTGCTGCTATTGAACGACCGGAAAGGAAATCAAAGAGAAGGATAGATACAGAGGGAAGGGAAGTTTAGAAAATCCAAACTATATTGTGCCAGACTTTGCCGAATGTCTATCGCCACAACAAAAGATTACTGAAACACCGATTGGGAAGAGAACCGAGAATCAGAGAGAGAAGATAAAGAAGATCGACAATAAACGTTTATGACTACCTCTCTCTCTCTCTCTCCTCTCTCTCTCTCTCTCTCTCTCTCTCTCTCTCTCTCTCTCTCTCTCTCTCTCTCTCTCTGTCTCTGTCTCTGTCTCTGTCTCTGTCTCTGTCTCTCTCTCTCTTCTCTGTCTCTCTCTCTCTGTCTCTCTCTCTCTCTCTCTCTCTCTTCTCTCTCTCTCCTCTCTCTCTCTCTCTCTCTCTCTCTCCTAATGTCATACTGTCAATCAAATTTAAGGTTTTAAGAATTGAGATGGTTCCAAATCTTCATAGTAAGCAGCATTGATTCGTAAATTTTAGAAAGAACTGAGGTTTAAGGTGAATTAGCGACGATTGATGTTGGGGGTTTGAGAGTGTCCACCTTTTCAGCCAACTTGACTGAAGAAAGAACTTGCTTTTGTTAGCAGGAATTGGAGGTCGAGCTGATGGACAGATACCAAATAGTATACTGTATAACAAGGAAGGGTACAAGCTCGGAAACACAAGTTTTGAGAGCCACAAGTATATATATATATATATATATATATATATATATATATATATATATATATATATATATATATAATATATATATATATATATATATCTATTATATATATATAATATATATATATATAATATATATACATATATATATATATATATATATATTGTAACTGAGTAGGTTTTTATAAATAATAAAGCATAAACCAACTAAGCGTTAAAAGAATTCAGTTGACGGAAGAAGAAAAAAACACGGACAGTAGATTAACACCACAGAACACGGAAGGAAGGAAAAGTTTGTTGAAATGGCGAAAAGGTGCGACTTGATTTTAAAACGAATTTAGTAAAAGATCCCGTAGAACGGGCGAGTGAAGGTTGAGAGTTATTTTTAAAAGTGTTGATTTTAGATATTATGGTGATTTTAATTGTTGTAGACACGATTGTGAGAACTGTTTTAGAACGTAAATGAGAATTAAAGTTAGAAACAGATCGAGTTCAGGAATTTCGACTTTAACGACGAACAACTAACGGGAGGGAGTAGCGGGTGCTTGGGTGTCTCGGCCGGGGTTACTGAATTGATAGTGAAAGATTACTGCTTACCGGTGGGGCAAGCTGAGTGGCGCCTCTTTTCCCGAAGGGCGTTGGTTGGAGAGGGAGATGTTCCTGTTCCGCAGGAAAAAATGATTACAGGAACAACTTGGATAGTTTATAGTAAGATAAAGTGCAATATTCAGGCTGTGATAAGTTTCATTTTAATGTATTTTCAGTAAAGTGCAATATTCAGGCTGTGATAAGTTTCATTTTAATGTATTTTCAGTAAAGTGCAATATTCATGCTGTGATAAGTTTCATTTTAATGTATTGTCAGTTACCTTTTTTATATGTATTGCTATTTCTTTTATTGGCGTGTTTGTAATGTAAAATAATTAAGTAAAGAACTGATCGTAACATTTTGACATATTAAATGATATTTGTGGAAATCAATTGATTCACTATTTTCGGATTTATTGTAATGAATTTAATGAAATGAATATTTAATGAACCTGTTAAGTAAATTAATGTATATTGTTGTCGGCATTTTAAAAATGATAGTTACTATAATAAATACTAGAAAATTCCAAAGCAGTTATTAAACCTTTTTTACCGAAGAGAACTTTTTATTGAATCGATTAGACTGGTGGCACGTAGGGCTTCGGGGGGTTGCGAACTGCTTTGGAACGGCTTTTTATGAAAATTGGAGGAAGAGTAAGTAGTGTTCTTTTCTAGAGATTGGACTTCCAATCTCTAAAGGGGGAGTTGTGTAACTGAGTAGGTTTTTATAAATAATAAAGCATAAACCAACTAAGCGTTAAAAGAATTCAGTTGACGGAAGAAGAAAAAAACACGGACAGTAGATTAACACCACAGAACACGGAAGGAAGGAAAAGTTTGTTGAAATGGCGAAAAGGTGCGACTTGATTTTAAAACGAATTTAGTAAAAGATCCCGTAGAACGGGCGAGTGAAGGTTGAGAGTTATTTTTAAAAGTGTTGATTTTAGATATTATGGTGATTTTAATTGTTGTAGACACGATTGTGAGAACTGTTTTAGAACGTAAATGAGAATTAAAGTTAGAAACAGATCGAGTTCAGGAATTTCGACTTTAACGACGACAACTAACGGGAGGGAGTAGCGGGTGCTTGGGTGTCTCGGCCGGGGTTACTGAATTGATAGTGAAAGATTACTGCTTACCGGTGGGGCAAGCTGAGTGGCGCCTCTTTTCCCGAAGGGCGTTGGTTGGAGAGGGAGATGTTCCTGTTCCGAAGAAAAAAGCAATTTACAGGAACAACGTTGGATAGTTTCATAGCTAAGATAAGTGCAATATTCAGAGCTTGTGATAAGTTTATTTATTATGTATTTTCAGTAAGAGCTGCAATAATGTCATGCTGTCTTTTTTTATCGTAGTTTCATTTTAATTGTATTGTCAGTTACTTTTTATAGGTATTGCTATTTCTATATTATCTGGGCGTGTTTGGTAAGTCAAAATATTTAAGTAAAGAAGCTGATCAGTAGAACATTGTGACATATTAAAATAATATTTGTGGAAATCAATTGATTCACTATTTTCGGAATTTATTGTAATCGCAATTTAATTGAAATAATATTTAATGAAACCTTAAGGCAAATAATGTATATTGTTGTCGATTTTAAAAATTGATAGTACTGCATGAAATACAATACTAGAAAATTCCAGAGACGATTATTCATTTCAAACCTTTTCTGCTTTACCGAGGAGAACCTTTTACTTGAACGACTAGAGCTGGTGGCACGTCAGGCACGTCGGGCGGTTCGTGAACGATGCTTTGGGAACGGCTTGATTTATGAAAAATTGGAGGAAGCAGTACAGTAGTGTTCTTTCTAGAGATTGGACTTCC
Organism: Trachelipus rathkii; assembly: GCA_015478945.1. Lineage (NCBI taxonomy): Eukaryota > Metazoa > Arthropoda > Malacostraca > Isopoda > Trachelipodidae > Trachelipus > Trachelipus rathkii. The sequence continues at coordinate 30,048 of JABUQX010021993.1, forward strand.
AATCTCTAAAGGGGGAGTTGTGTAAGTAACTGAGTCTAGATAGGTTTTTATAAAAATAAAAACATAAACCACACTAAAAACGTCTAAAAGAATTGCGAGTTGGAGGAGAAGAAATTTAAAACAAAAGAACCAGTTAGAGAATTGAAACAATCCGACAGAACACGGAAGGAAGAAAGTTGTGACAAATGGGAAAAGGTGCGACTCTGATTGTGGGTTTAAAACGGATTTCAGTAAAAGGATCCCGTAGAACGGCCTGAGTGAAGGCTGAGAGTTATTTTTAAAAGTGTTGATTTTAGATATTATGGATAGATTTTAAATGTCGTGTAGACCACGATTATGAGAGTGTTTTAGAACAGTAAATGGAAATATAAAAGATTAGAAAGCATATCGAGTTCAGGAATATTATCGACTTTAGATGCACGAACAACTAACGGGAGAGGAGTTAGCGGTGCTTGGGTGCTCTCGGCCGGGTTACTGAATTTGACTAGTGAAAAGTTACTGCCTTCACCGGTGGGGCAAGCTGAAGTGGACGCCCGTTTTCCCGAAGGGCGATTGGTTGGAGGAGGGAGTGTAACCAAAAACGAAGAAAAAAAAAAAAAAAAAAAAAAAAAAAAAAAAAAAAAAAAAAAAAAAAAAAAAAAAAAAAAAAAAAAAAAAAAAAAAAAAAAAATGATTACAAGGAACAACTGGATGAGTTATCAGTAAAAGTAAAGTGCAATTATTCATGGTGATTAAGTTTTCATTAATTCGTATTTTCAGTAAAGTCTGCAATACTGCATGCTGTGATGAAGTTTCCATTTATGTTATTGTTCAGTCTACCTTTAATGTGTATTGCTTATTCTTTATTGGCCGTGTTGTAATGTAAAATAATTAAGTAAAGAACTGATCGTAACATTTTGAACATATTGAAATATATTTGTGGATCAATTGAATTCACTTATTTTCGGTTTATTGTAATGAATTAATGAAAACTGAATATTTAGAACCCTGTTAAGAAATTATGTTATATTGTTGCTCCGGCATTCTTAATGTATACTATAATAAATATAGAAAATCAAAGCAGTATAAACCTTTTTTTACCGAAGCAGACTTTTTATTGAATACGATAGAATATTCATAGGATACTATATATTATTATATATATATATATTTATATATATATATATATATATCATATATACTATATTATATATATATATATATATATATATATATGTATCAAATTATATATATTATATTATATATATATGTGTGTGTGGCTGTGTGTGAAGCTTAAATTTTTTTTTCGAATTGGATATTTTCTTTTGTTATTACTTTATTTTCAGAAAAAATAAAGCAACTGAACTTAAAGAGCTTTTCGTTATCCTCATTGCGATATTTTATGTTTTTGCCAATATAAACGATATATCGATCGCATTCCAAACTCTACATAAGATCCTATATTATATATATATATATATTATATATCATAATTATCATATATATATATTATATATATATTATATATATATATATATATATTTATATATATATGATACTATATATAATATATCTATATATTTTTTTTTTCATATATGGTAAATGTCTAGAACGTGTGTCGCACTACGAAAACGAAACTAATCATTTTGCGGAACATATAAGAGAATTATTTTGGAAAAAAAAAACTTTAAAAATATAATGAAAAAGTAAAGCATTGATATAATATATTTTTTTTCACTTCACATTAATCAGATTCCATATCGGCTAAGGTCAGCCTTTCCTTTAAATTTGATTATGTTTTGAGAAGTTTTAAAGATAAATTAGGTGAAATTTTGGTTTTATTAAAGCCAAGCCTCATATCTACAAAAACTACAATAGCTACATGGAAAAGGAAACATTGTGCGAATGCTGGTCCAATTTTAGTGCGGGAAAACTGAAAATTAAAAAAAAAAACATATTATATATATATATATATCTCGAAAACTTGACACGATAGCTACTTGCCCGAAAAGGAACATTTTGGATCCTGGGAAAATTTAGAAGGGGAAAACTGTAAAACAAAATAAAAAAAAAAAAAATATGTATAAAATTATAGTAATTATGATTTAGATAGCCTATTTAGAGGACCTTTTATTGGCTTACTCGGTAAAATAAATAGTACCTTCTATTTAAATTCTTGCTTTGTTTTTAACTAAAAGAATACCCCAAGGTTGTACCGCACCGATGGCAGGAGCGGGGTCCCTGCGGCCTTCCGGGGAAACTACGGCGGGAGGCTATTCCCCCCCTCCGGGGAGGGTCTTTCCGAGAACCCCCGCTACTTGTGGTATTTGGCGTTTTTTGTCGCGCGGAGTATCACTCGCCCCTCCCATACGGGGTATGGAAAACGTCACCCACCCTGTGTTCCCGTCGCCGAGCCCCCTACATTGCCGTGTAAGACCTTTACAAATAATATAATATTATATATATATGTATATATTACTATAATTATAATAATATATTATATTACTATAATATCAATATATATATATCAGTATATATATATCTTATATATATATACATAAGATATAATATATAATATATATAATAATATATATATATAATTATATATATATATATTATATATATAATATTATAGATATATTATGTCCCCTGCTCCTAAAAAAAAAATAGCCAATATTTATTTTATTATAATTATTATTTTTATTTACATTTTCCTATTCTAAATTTACCACAAAAATGTTTTTCTTTTCGCTGTAGCTATTGTAGTTTTTGAAGATTTTTTTTATTTTTTTTTTGTTTTTTTTTACAGTTTCCGCAATCAAATTTTGCCAGGATTGCCGACAATTGGTGTTCACTTTTCCCTGTAAGCTACTGTAGTTTTAATACCTAATGCAATTAGTGTATTTTGGTTTCCTAACAGAAATATACATATATTTTTAAATTATATATATAGATATATATATATATATATATATAGTATATATATATTATATATATATATATATATATATTATATATATATATATATATATAGTATTTATATATATATATATGATAATAATATATATATAATATAATAATATACTTATATATATATAATTATATATATATATATATATAATATATATATATATATTTATACTGTATATAAACAGTGAAGCTCATTTCAGAATATTAAATTCTTTCTTTTTTTTCGCTGTTTATTATTAACAAAAAAAGGTAAAATGTAAATTTCTTCAAATAATTTTTTAGTCATTACTTTAACTTTCGTTTTGTGACATACTTTTCAAAATCTCAAAACCTTATATATATATATTATATATAGATAATAATTATATTATATATATATATATATATAATTATATATATATATAATATATATATATTATATATATATATATAGTATTATAATACAGATGGGCATTTAGGGGCATGCCCCCCCCCCGAAATTTTCTAGACACTAAAAGATTTTAAGTATCATATCGTAATAATATAAAGTGCGAATTAATTAATGTTATATAATCTGAGTCGTTGTCAGGAACAAATCTCGTAGTCTTTAGCGTGTAAAATTAACTTTGAAGCCATTCAGAGACGAATCAACATTAGGAATTTTTTGCAGATTTTTTGGAAAGAATGGTAAGCATATCAGAGCTGGGTATTGAATTGCTGTACCAGAATTAACAAGTTTCCAAAAAAATACGGACCCAACATTCCTACTTCCGACCCACAGACCTATTATCAGCACATCCAGTTTTCTATACCATTTTTGGATGATTTAGTATCAGCATTAGGAGAGGTTTTCAAAATCGACTAAAGAAATTATAGTCTTCCTTTGCCAATTTGTCCATACCAAACAGGATTGTAATGCCATATGAGAAGATAAAAAGATTGTGTTTTTGTAACCATTTTACACAAGGAAGATCTCAAAAGCCTAATAGAAGATTTAGGAAAAAAGCACGACCAGGATGGATTATATGGAAGTTGAAAATATTCATCATTTTTGGTAAATGAGTTAACTATATCCAGCATTAGGAGGGTTTTAAATCAAAAGAAATTATTTCTTCTTGATATTTGCCATACCGAGCCGTGGGTTTAAAGTGCCATCATGAGAAGACTATTAGATTGATCTGTAAACATTTATAGAAGGAAAGATTCGAACAGTTTTTTCTAATATAGAATGAATTTTAGAAAGCAGAATAGTGATTTATGGAAGTTGAAATCGGCATCACAGTTTAGATCGTCCAAAAGCGCATCAGAACGAACTAGTTTCTTGATGTACACAGTCCAATTTACAAATGTTTACATCGTTGTAAATACTGGCAATTCAACAGAATGCGTGTCTACTGCTTCAGAAAGGAAAAAAATTTTTTCAAACTTACTTAAAGACTTCTGAAACCTACTTGAGAAATATATGGAGATGAAAGACTCTACTGGACTTGCCATCCGTCTACATCACATCGAAAATAATGACTAAAAACTAAAATGGATGTTATCTCTGATTTTCCTCATTCTCATGCCCGGCGATTAAAGTTTAATAATTTAGTTTATGATTTTAGTAATTCTTTATAAATTACTCCCATTTCTTTCCTAAGAAGCGTTTAATATTTTTCCTTTCACTTATAATATATAACTATATATATATATATATATATAATATAGTATATATAGATTATATATATAAGTATATATATATAGACATATAATATATAGTATTATATATATATAATATATATATATGATATATATATATATATATATTTAATTATTTATATATATATTATATATATATATATATATATATATATATATACTAGTACAGTGGATGCAGGCATCGATACAAAAAATTTGCTTAAGCGATACCGATACATCGATACACAAAATGTACTTGTAAGCGACATACCGAATACACCGATGACTTGCCTTACCTTCTTTGGCAGTACCGATAACGATTACATCGTATGCGCCGATACATGTATTCTAGATACTTTTAGGATACGAGAGGTATAAATTACACTACTTATATATATATATATATATTAAATATATATATATATATATACTATATATATATATATTATATAATATATATATTTATATATATATATATATATATATATATATATATATACTATATTATATAATAATCTCTCAATTGCTAAAGAGAATATGATGAAGGTACTAAAAAGATGTAGGAAACCTGATTTTCTTCCATACACTGAATTTTTCCTTTAAAAGAATACCAAATGCTAAGCATTTCATCAGAACAGGATCTGCCTCTTTTAGGAGGAGATGAATATAAGCTACCCAATCTGCGAGGTTCTTCTAGTGATTTTTTGATGGATGGTAGTTGGGGTGCTGTTATTTAAAAAATGAAAAACTGCAAAACACCAGGAAAGTGACGTAGAGATTCCAGTGCGATTATTATTCCAGCAAAATATTAAGACAAATCTTTGCTTGTAGTCGTGGTAGTGCCAGTTGCTATTTCATAATCAAAAAAGTTATCGGCACTACTTTCAAAAACTGCATAATCAGTCATTGCCCATTTGGCTTCTTTTGGAGGGCGTATAGAAGTTAAAAGCATTTCTTGGACTCCTTTCGTCATTGCAGTAGTTTTTATGTCACTGTTAATCGAATTGATAGCCACTTTAACTTGAATCTTGGATTTGACACAGAAGCTAATATTGCTAGTTTAGTTTCATGGCATATATCCAGATTGAGAAACTTCCGAAACCTATTTGAAAAACCCTTTGAAATGGTTCAGAAGTGGCTGACCAATGCATGAAGAGGCGCTATCTAATTGAAGGCGATTTGAGGGTCTTTTTTTATCACTGCTAGAAGAGTTGCAACCAAGTCAGTAGAAACAATCGGTTCAATATATATATATTATATCATATATAATATATATAATATATATATATATATATATATTATATATATATATATATATATATATATATATATATATATATATATAGTATTATATTATTATATATATATATACTATATATACTATATATATAGAATTACAATACAAAGCTTCATCAGGAAGGTCAGACAATGTCTTAAAGGGCCAGAGCTCTCTACGGGCCATGCTCCTCTATCCTCAGGACTCCCTCTTCTTCTCAGCATCGACAGCATTCCCGATCTTTCTCAATGAGTCTCCACCTATGTCTCACTCCCCTCTTCCTCATGGTCTTTCCAGTTGGGGACCCTGCTTTTACCAGCTTCCCATACTGATTTATTCTACTTTTATCTCCTGGTACATGTCCTCGCTCATCTTCCAAATACCTCACTCAAGTATTATGGTCCATTTCTCCACCACTAATCTCCAGTCCTTCTACATCTACGTGGCTCAGCTCTCCCCTTCCTCCCTCAGCCTACTAAACCACTAATAGATCTCAGTCTCTTATGTGTCATAGTCAGACCGCTCTCAAGCCTATCTAGGCAAAACATGTTACCACCTCTCTTAACCTATCTTCCTCTTCGCTCCAAGCCATGCCAAGCATCGCGCATTGCCAGGAATATCAATCTTAATTCCTAATATCCTCCATCTCACCTTCTTATCACTACATCCATAGATATTGCTTCGAAGCCAAAATTGGTGACAACACGCTTCCCTGTTTGACTCCCAGTTCTCACTTAAAACATTCCTTATACTTATATTCGTGTTCTTACATTACATTTCTATCTACTCTATATAAGCAACTTCTCCAGGGCTCCTCTCAACTTTTTATCCACGTGCATATTCTCTCTCTAGCACTCTCCATGGTCCCTTCCTAGGCACTGGGCACTGAATCCAAAGCTTTTCTTAGAACTATGAAAGCTACATATGCTCGTTTATTATATTACCAAACCTTTTCTAACGTAATTCTCAAGGCGAACAAGAGATTCCGTCGTGCTGTCTGTTTCTTTCTATATTCCGTGCTGCTCTCCCCGAAAGTCTAGGGCTCTACATACCATCTAGCCGTTTTCTCATAAGTATTCTTCTTCTATTGAAAAAAGTGTTCCAACAAGGGAATGTACCTCGTAGTTAGTGATACACTTCCACGTGTATCTTTTTTTTCCCTGGGTATATATTGGAACTATGATGGACCTTTCCCCACCCCTCTCTGGTACTTCGCTCTACGTCTCCAAACACCGACTATGAAAATTTTAGAATTCTTCAATTTTCTCTCCTCCCTCATGGTAGTCTCATTTCGTATCCCACTTACCGAATCTTCAATTGTTTTCAGAGTCACATCCACTCCCTCGGCATAGTGATCTCTCCCCCTCTTCATCCTCCCTCCTTCAACTATCTCTCTCCTCCCATTCCCACCTGCTTATTCAACAATTTAACGTTCTCTGAGTATTTCCGTTTATTCCTGTTTGTTTGTTGTTCTCACAAAAATTCACCGGTGCTTATTTCCTTGAATTTCACACTTTCCTTTTGCCCTCTATTACCGTTTTTGTCACCCCCCCCCCCCCCCCCCCTGTCTAAAAATCCTCTTTCTTTTTGCCTCACATCTTCCATAATTCTTTCCAACTCTCTCTTTCTGCCTTTTCTTTTACTCTTCTTTTCACTCTTTCTGTTCATTTCTTCCTCCACTATACTCGACCCTGTCTGTGTAGTTCTATGTTTTCAACCACCATTGCTCATCAAATTACTACTTTCTCTTTTATTGCCTCCTTCACTTTCTTCAGTCCCACCGTCCTGCTTGTGTCTTTTCCTCTGTTCGTCCTCCTACCCAGCCTTTACCCAGGGTTCTCCTCTGCTGCCCTTCGTTACTTTTTCTTTTATGAGTTGCTGTATTTTTCCATCAAACCCTCTCTAATTGTTCCTAGAGGCAGACTCTTCACTCACTTTTATTGTCGACTTTTTTTGTCACACTCCTTCAGTGACTTCACTTTATGAATAAATTTCCCTTTTTCTATAATTCTGCCATTGTCTGTCTTCACCTTTCAGGCCCGTCACAAATAATCTATGATCCGAATATATTTTGCTACTCCAGGTATCATTTTCACATTTCTTTTTAGCCTACTATCAGACGATATTATATTGTCTATAATAGATCTCTGATCCAATTCTCCTGTGATATTGTTCCATCTATATTCTTGTGAATACTATGTGAGGCCCTGGTTTGGAAAAAAACATTCATGATTTTCATTCCCTTCCTTAAACAGAAATCTATCAACATCTCTCCTTGAATATTTCTTATCTCCTCTCCGTACTGTCCACCATTCTCGTCCACTCGTCTCTTCTCCTCCCGCACGTCTTGCCATTGAAAGATTCTACAAGTATAATAGTATGTATATATTTATCTTACCATACCCATATATAAAATTATATAATAATATAATATATCTATTTATATATACTCATACATATAGTATATTATTATATACTATTAAATTTATATATAGTACTATATATATACTATATATAAAGATTAATATATATAGTATATAGTATATATATAGATATAGTATATATAATATATAGTATATATATATATATATATATACTAATAATATATATATATATATATATATGTACTATATATATAATTATATAGTCATATATATATATATAGTATATATATATATATATATATATATATATATATATATATATATATAGTATATTATATGATATATATATATATTAGTATATATATATAATATAGTAATATTATATATATTAATATAGTATATATATACTTATATATATGATATTATATATATGATATATATAGTATAAATATATTATATATATATATATATATATATATATTATAATATATTTAATAACTGTTTGATATTTTTTTTGAAAATGTATCGAGTATCGATTTTTTCCGATACATCTATAGAAAAAAGCATAAAGCGATACCGATACTCGATACATTTAGGAATTGTCTAAGCGATACCGATAACCGATACAAATGTATCGATCAGATACCGTATCGACCGATGGCATGTATCTAGATTACTGACGCATCACTGTATAATATAAATATAATATATATATAATAAATATATATATAAATATATATATACTATATATATAGTATATATATATATATATATAATTATATAGATATATTATATATATATATATATATAATATATATATATATATATACATAATATATATACTATATACTATATATAATATATATGTATAATATAATATATACTATATACTATACTATATATATATATAATATATAGTATATATATATATATATTAATTAATATATATATATATATATATATGTATATATATATCGAGGTGGAGCACTTCCGCTCTTTAGTCCGCTAGTCCGCTTAGTCCGCTCGAGGGGATTACCAGATAGTAGTGTGGTCGTGGACAGCGGAGGGTGCGGACCGTCAGAGGAGATTACGGACTTGGCACGTGCGATCAAAAAAAGTTTCCGCTCTTTTGTTACGCACCTTTTTTTATAAAAATGAAAATATAGATCTTTACGTTATTAAGAATTCTTATTAGTTATAAAAAAGAAATATAATTATATTTTAAGTTGTATAACTAATTATACTCTTTAGTCTAAGAACTCGTTTTATTAATTAATCTAAACTTCCAAAAATCACTCTCAACCTCCTTAAAAGTACCATATATAATAAATAAGACTTTAAATTGATTTTATAGACTGAATGGCTATTACCCGCATCTATAAACTTTAATTAATGTATATTATTCACATATAATAATATCAAATATGAAAACATAAATATATTTAAAACCCAAAATATATATATAAATACTATATTTATATAAATATATATAATATAATTATTATAGTAATATATATATATATATATATTATAGATATATCTATATATATATATATATATACTATATATATATAATTATATTATATGTATAGTATATATATATATATATATATATATAATATTATATATATATATAATATATATATATTATAGTATACAGAATATATATATATGTATATATATAT
>JABUQX010021994.1:0-7500 GCA_015478945.1 Trachelipus rathkii
TGCAGTATTTCTTATTTCTTAATTATTTTTCACCTTATGGGCCAAAGTTTTTTATGATGTTTCTATGTCGTCCTGCAACTTTACCTTCTGAAGGTCTGTTTTAAGGAATCTTCCTTTTATAAGCATTTAAACACGACTTCGACATACACCTGGATGAATTTCTCGTCCTCGCTGATTAGTTTACGTTTTTCAGCTGTTTTCAGCTTTTTAATTTTTTTATAAGAGGTATATACTTAACAACCTAGAGTATCATATTCAAGGAATGTAATACGTTTTCTATTTCGTGGGGGAGAATGTTGGTGCGGAGTAGAACTCTGAATGTGTTTTTAGGATGAAGTTCGCACATTAAGTAACCATGCGGGATAGATGTACTTCTTTATATACTTTCAGAACTCTTTCCTCCTCATAGGGAACATCTGAGTACTAATACATTGATCTGACTCATATCTCTTCTTTGACCGAACATGATCAGATATTGAGTGTTAAAGATAACATCTCTCATTTATTTATCTGATGGAAAAAATGTTCTGTTATATGAAAATACAGGATATTTATGAATGTGAAATATACTGTAAACGTTTTCGCTATCTCCTCGTTCAATTTATGCTATAAATCGTCTATACAAATGATTTTATGGACTTTATATTGTCTACGTGATTTGACATCGTATAATTCACTTCGTGAAATTGACATTACATCTTTATATCGTTTAAATTTTTCCTGGTAAAACATTATAAACACATAAATTATCTGTGAGGGCCGCTGCTCGAAAATTTCCGTCTCTCTCAATATATTTTAAAAACAGAAAGGTTTTCCCACAACCTGTAGGACCAGATACAAATACAAGTAGCCGGACTACGGAACATGAATTTACCCACATCCATACCTTCAAATCCTCAAACTGTAATGCGTTACCATCCCTGTTTACATAAACAGAAAATTGGATGTTGTAACATAAAGACGTAAAGACGCTAAAGAACGTAAGGACCGTAAAGTGCGTAGCGCACAATGAGGGGTGGTGAGGGGGCCAACCATCACCAAACACAGCATTGCGCAACGTCCTTCGTCCTAGGGTAGTAAAAAACACGTTTTTACGTACCTAGAAGACGTAAAGACGTAAGACGTAACAGCTACGTAACAGACGTGGCGCCAGGAGGGCGGTGAGAGGACCTCCTCCTGGCGCAACGCCTTTTACGTCCCTACGTTACTAAAAACACTATTTTTATTCAAATGTACAACTCTAAACATACCCGGGCCGGACTATTGCATGCCGAGCGTGTGCGTAATATCCGCATCCGGCGGCGCTCGCTCGCACGTCGGTTGCGGCGCCGGGAGCGTTCACTTTGGGACTGCACGTGACCCTGCTGAACCCAACCATGACTCCAGCTACTTTCATGAAAGTAGCTCAGTTTTACTTTCATGTACGAAGGCACGGCCACGTACATGATATCCATGTAGTGGCTACGCCACGAAATGGGCTAGTAGGCCTAAACCACTCACGAACGTAATATGGTGACGAGAACAAAGGGGAGTAAGGGGAAAAACGCTATAGAAAGTACATAGAAGCAATAGGGTCAGGTTATGCACACTCACGCACGTAACATGGCCGATCAATAGAATATGGGAGCACCGGGAACAGTCAGCCCCCAAAACAAAACGGCAGCAACGCCCGAATAGTACCCCAAAAGGTAGCCACCTCCGGGGAGCATGCCCCAAATATCACTCAGAAAGAACGCCTGGGGTACCTCCCAGTACCCCAGTTTATCCCATTCATTGGAATCCCTCATCATTCACTACTAAACTACTATACCTTACTACTACTACTACTACTACTACTACTTACTACTACTACTTAATAATAAATGAATAATAATATAATAATAAATAATAAAATAATAATAATAATAAAAATAATAATGAATAATAATAATAATCAATAATAATAATAAATAATTACTAAAGTCAATAGATTCTCAAACAACTACAATCAAAGGTCCTATCTAAAACCTCTCCCACTCCACAGGGTTTCCATATAAACAGTTTTGATTCTTGTTTTTACCTGACTGTTAATCGTGCATTTTTTTTTTATCCAAGAATTTTATTGATGTTTTAAGATGGATAAATTTTATTGCGAATGACAAAACAGATTGAATTGAAAATGTATTTTTTTTTGAATATTTATTTATTTATATTTTTTCAAATGTTTCGCTTCATCGCACTGATTATTATATTATTTAATACTATATATATTTATATATTATATATATATATATATATATATATTATATATATATATATATATATATATATATATATAATTATATATATATATATATATATATATATATACACAACGCGGATTTCACGCGCCTACTTTCTTAACAAACTCACAGAAATATGATCGGAAAAATATAAAACTATGTAGACTTATGGCGTGGAGATGAGGTCCAGGGAGATTGGAGTGCAAGCGACTCCCCTGCAAGCCGCAGACCTCCCGATTCCTATGCATTAATGTGATTTACCTTCAGGGTAGGTTTAACATTTTAAAATTTTAATTAAACATTTTTAGAAGGTAATATTCAAATTCTACAACTAAAATACCAAGAATGAACATCTATCTGACTTAACAGTTTGAAACATTTATATAATAAATCTAATATAATTAAATATATAATTCTAGATAAATATATTATATATATATATATATATATATATTATATATATATATATATATATATATATATATATATATATATATATATATATTAAGCAGATACCGTTTAACAGTGATGTGAGGTAGAATCAGCTATGGATGCTTTATATTACCGGTGTTGTTAACGGAAAGATACTGGGGCGTTCATTTGGTGGTGTTCCCATCCCATAATAACCAAAGGTTTGCAGTCCACTTGTGCAGATCCCACAAGCTTTGCGAGCCCACTTTTTGATACAGATTCCTACAAGTGTAGTCTTCTTGTTGTACATATCCCACAAGCTTTGCAGTCCACTTGTTTTATAGATCCCGCAAGGTTTGCAGTCCATTTTTTGTGCAGATTCCACATGCTTTGCAGTCTACTTTTTGTACAGATCCCACAAGCTTTCCAGTCCACTTTTTGTACATATCCCACAAATTTTGTAGTCCACTTTTTATACAGATCCCACAAGCTTTGAAGTTCACTTGTTGTACAAATCCCACAAGCTCTGAGGTTTTTCTTCCATTAAACTCATCACGCATAAAATTTAACTAGTTTCGAAAATAAATAAAGCTTTGATTTTCTTTTTTAAATTATTATTATAATTAAAGTTGGTAGGTTAAGGGCATGAGGGATCGAAACATCGTCTTCATACACGTGAGTCAAGCACTCTACCCTTATGCTTAATATCTCATAAAAAGAAGAGGGTCATAAATTTTTCTGGCACTCCATTAATTCTCTTTTTTTTATATCCTTACTTCTATCATTCCTCCAATAAGATGTTCACTTTGATCGCCGGGCCAAAGTCCTCTTCCATCTTTCTCTGTATTGAGTCATCTGCTTCTCTATTAATATAGGAATGATGGAAGCATATAAAACTATGTCACTAGTTTTGTAAGCAATTAAATATGACGAACATCTATTTCCATTTACCAAGAGAAAACTTTCATGTCACTAGTTTTGTAAGCAATTAGATATGACGAACACTTATTGCCATTTGTCAAGAGGAAACATATGAAACTATGTCACTAGTTTTGTTAAGCAATTAGATATGACGAATACTTATTGTCATTTGCCAAGAGGAAACATATGAAACTATGTCGCTAGTTTTGTAAGCAATTAAATATGATGAACACTTATTGCTATTTGTCAAGAGGAAACATATGAAACTATGTAACTTTAGTTTTGTAAGCAATTAATATACGAACACTTATTGCTTATTTGTTCAAGAGGAAACAATGAAACTATAGTCACTAATTGTGTAAGTCAATTTAAATAGGAAACGAAACACTTATTGCTCCTTTGTCAAGAGGAAACCATATGAAACTATGTCAACTAGTTGTTGTAAGCAATTAATATGACGAAGGCTTTGTTGCTAATTTGTCAAGAGTCCTGTTTCTTCTTAAGGAATAAATAACCCAATAGCTTCTCAATGCTCTTCAAAAGTCTTCCTTTTCGTCCTGACCCCTCCTGGAATCCATCCACTTCATTTTACGTACAAATCCACATGGTAATCCCTCTTCCAGATGTCCCAATGACCTTAAACTATGCTTCATCTAATTAGGTGTATGTAATATAGGCTTCAATCCCACCGTCTCTCAAACACTCTCATTACTCACTCTACCAATTCTGGATTCCGCCAATATGGAGATTGCTCTAAATACCTTCATCTCCTGTCATGAAAACAATGTAAATAAAAGACCAACAGTACCTCTATGTATGAATAATTTATCTCGTAAATCGCATAACCTTCATAATTTTTATATATATATATATATATAATATATATTATAATAATATATATATATTATATATATATAATTATATATATAGTATATTATATATATATATTTTATATATATATATATATATTATATATATATAATAATATATATATCATATATATAATATATATATATATTATAATATATAAATATATATATATATATATATTATATATATATATATATATATATATTATATAATATATATATATATATATATATGGTAAAAAAAAATAAAATTAAAAAATTATTCTTTAAAAATTTTAATTTCTATTTTTGTCTCTTTAATTTCTGAAAAACTCTTACACCATTAATAATAATAATAATAATAATAATAAATAATAAAATAATAATAATAATAATAATTAATAATATAATAATAAAATTGAACAAAACTATAATAATAATAAAAATAATATAATAATCCAATAATACTTTCGAGTAAGATTGTGAAAAAAATATATGTAAAATTGTGAAAAAAAAAATATGTAAAATAATTTCACAAGGAAATCAATGGCGATTTTAACAATGAATATGAAAAAATAAAAAGTAATATATATATTCAATATAATATATATTAATATGATATATAATAATATATATACTACTATTATATATATATATATATATAATATATATATATATATATATTATATATATATATATATATAATATTATAAGTTTTCGCGGGCAATCAAAACAACTAAACAACCATACTTCAAAAGATAAGTATACACCTACAAACTTCGAATAATATTGTTTAATTTGTAGATGGGAGAAATATATAAATATATATATTTTTGTATAATATATATATATATATATATATATATATATATATATATATATATATATATATATAATATATATTATAGTATATATTATATATATATTATTATAATATATATTATATTATATATATGGGGAATGAACCGGGATGGATTTTTCAAAGTTTCCTGCCAGAAACCCGGATTTTCTATTTATCTCCTTAATTTAACTTATATTATATATATATATATATATATATATATATATATATTATATATATATATATATATATATATATATATATATACTATATATTATAATATATATTATTATTATTATATATATTATATATATATATAATGACTGTTAAGTGTATGTAGATGTTGCGAGTACCAGAGCCGTTTTTTTGGTTATTTATTGAGCAAAATTTTTAAGTGTTGACTAAAAAGAGCAGTTCGTCAATATCTATGTTGATTTATATTTCCTGGTATCATTTTATAAACAGGAATTATAGGCTGATGCAAAAAGTTAGTAACAATTTGATTAGGTACAGTAAAGTTTGGTAATTTGGTAAAAAAAACACTGGTGACTAACAGAAGATAATGTGAATTGTTAATGAGTTTTGATTTGTTTATTTGATGAATGTAGCTCATGAAACTGGCGCCTTCTCATGGTTCGTGCTGGTTACAATCGTTTTCATAATTTTATGTTAAATGATATAGAATGGGGAATTAAGAGTAGGGTTTCTAAGTAAAAATGATACGTAAAATTTTTCCGTTTCTACAGGAATTTTGTGGTTAAATTTATTAATGTTGGATTGATGAGTGACAAACTGATTTCAATAAAGTGAAGTGTATTCCATATAGGCAATTCAAATAACTTTTTTTTTAATTATGATATAAATCGGAAATGGCTGGAGATAATTTGAAACTGTCAGAGCATTGATGAATTTAGAAATGGAGGAAAAAATAATGTTAATTATAATTAAATGTTGCCTACAAGAGTAAGTAATTATCGGTCAATATAATACTATTGTTATAAGCTTGAACCCCTTGAACTCCCTTACCTAAAAGAGTATATTGAGGTGCTTGAGGAAATACAACATAAGAGCTACAAGAATGAATTGTGGTTTTGCAAATAAAAGTTACGAATTGAGATTGAAGGAACTGGTCATATTTTTAATGGAAGAGGGATTTTTTTTTACCAGGTATATATAATTCAAAGCTTTAATATTTTTTCATCTCTCACCTCTACTGAGAAGAATAAAATTCTTCAAACAGGATGATTAAACAACTAGAGATTAAAATAAAATAGAAATAAAAAAAAAGCAATTTTTGTCAGATTTGAGAAAATAGTTCATCAGAAAAAAAATTTTTTTTATAATTGGATTTGGCTATGCCCTGGAGATGATTCTAAATAGTTAACTTGCTTTTAAGAATAGGTTGGGTAGTACTAGTAGACAAAAATGACTTGAGTATTATTTACTTTCATAGACTTTACTGTCTTTTTATTTTGCTTTCAAATGGAAACATTGTTTTGAGCAACAGCAAACAATTGCAGTCTTGAATTTATTTGCGAGTATTGGGATGTGCTTGTGCTATGGTTGGCAATGTATATAACTAATTTATTAGTCCTCTTTGAAACTTAAATTGTACGTACTAAATGATAGGATAGTAGAGGTTGCAAAAACGATTTATAAAAAAATAAATAATACAATCCTTCTATTGATGATGATGATAGAAGAAATTTGTTTTACACACAGTGAACTGTAGCTGTTACGAGGTAGTTTGTTCCAAAAATAAAAAATTCCGGTTGGGAAACAGAACATTAATAAAATCTTTAAATTCCGATATATATATATATATATTATATATATATATATATATATATATTAATTACTATATATATATATATATTATATATATTATAATTATATATATATATATATATATAATATATAATAGATATATAATAATATATATATATATATATATATATGATGAAAATAATTTGTGAGCTTGGGACATGCGTAACACAAACTTAATTCTAAAAGTTGATCAGTCAAATTACCACGTGTTCTCTCTCTCTCTTCTCTCTCTCTCTCTCTCTCTCTCTCTCTCTTCTCTCTCTCTCTCTCATCTCCTCACTCACTCACTCACGTCCAATTAGTTCTGCGCGAGCTCCTTCTCTCTCTTCTCTTATTCTCCTATTGTCTCTTTGCATATCTCTCTGTCCCTGCATGTCTAGTCTTTTGGGCG